>JAHBCN010002734.1:0-85870 GCA_019359885.1 Listronotus oregonensis
CATTTTAATAGTTCTAATATTTTTTATGTACCCAGTACTATTAAAATTTAAATAAACCGGTTATTTTTAATGAACACATTTATCACATGCTACGTGTTTAACCATGAACTTCTAAACGGTACTTACCCAACTGTTTCTTTTCCGAAGCAGATTTGTCTTCAAATCCAGGAAATAGCGCCTGGCAGATTTCTCTCCAAGCTTCCCTGTTCTTGTTTCTGTCTCTATACTCCTCTAGCGACTTGTCCCACAGCAATGGTCGTTCTTCCACAAACATGATTAATTTTTCCATATCAATATCATCATCAGTCTCAACTACCTCTACCTCTTGTGTTTCATTCATTTTTACTCACACACTTCAGTAAAACACAATAGTTGAACAAAAACAATACCGTAGTACAAGTACGTCTTCACTCTCCAGTGGCAGATTCAAGACTGGAGGTTCGGCCGCGCGGCGCGCGCCGGACCGTGTGAAAACCTCAATAAGAAACAATAGCCCTTCGCAGAGTAGTCCGGCGTGGACGCCGCATGTCCGGCGCAGGGGAGTCCGGCGGGAATATGCAAGTCGTACGGCGTCTCCGCCGTGCGGCGCGCGCCGGATCTTGTGTGGAGAGACTTATCTACTCCCATAGCCCAACGCCGCATCAGGCGATAGCCGCACGGCGCGCGCCGGATCGTGTGAAAGAGCACATAGGCGGATCAAATAAATTTATTAAGTGTTCTTTTTAATAATATTATTAATATTCTGTATAAAGCCTTTTGAAAGTTTATAATTTAACTCTTAAGGCTCTTCACCCCACGCCTAAGCCCCAGGTCTACACCCTGGGCCCGGCGCTTAAGCGTAGGGGGCCCCCACATGTTAGGTTAGACATTTAACGTTTGACAAGTGACATTTGACAGACGCCATTATTTTAACGCATGCGTAGGACCCTTAGTTATGTCTCATCCACGTAAGCAGGTTCTAAGTCACGTGGTTCGCGAAATATGACAGGTGACAGCTGACATTTGACAGGTGACAGGCGCCATTTTTTAGCGCATGCGTAAGACCCTAAGATACAACTCATCCACGTAAGCTAAATTTCCTAAGTCACGTGGTTCGCGAAATATGACAGTTGACAGGTGACAGGCGCCATTTTTTTAGCGCATGCCTAAGACCCTAAGATACAACTCATCCACGTAAGCTAAAATTCCTAAGTCACGTGGTTCGCGAAATATGACAGTTGACAGGTGACATTTGACAGGTGACAGGCGCCATTTTTTTAGCGCATGGGTAAGACCCTAAGATACAACTCATCCACGTAAGCTAAATTTCCTAAGTCACGTGGTTCGCGAAATATGACAGTTGACAGGTGACATTTGACAGGCGCCATTTTTTTAGCGCATGCGCAGTACTCTAAAATAAGCCTCGCCCAAGATTCCTAATTAATGTATGACGTCAAGATTTCGAGATAAACGTCTGATCCGGATTGGGATGATGCAGAACATACCATCTCCCTCTACTTATATATATATATATATATATATATATATATATATATATATATATATATATATATATATATATATATATATATATATATATATATATATATATATATATATAAAATATATATATATTATATATATATATATATATATATATATATATATATATATATATTTTATATATAAAATATATATATATATATATATATATATATATATATATATATATATATATATATATATATATATATATATATATATATATATATATATATATATATATATATATATATATATATATTATATATATATATATATATATATATATATATATATATATATAATATATATATTTCACAGATTCTTTTTCTTGGGTTTTGCAGTCCTTCAAATTACAATGTAAAAAACGAAAAGTGTTTTTTTCCAGAAAAATGTATTTTTTTAATTGTTATGACATTTCGTCTGGACATTCCCTAGCCTTTTTCAAATAGTACCTAGTACTAGTAGTCTGCAACAATTTTTCATAATTATTGTTTTTATGTTTACATTAAATCACTAAGCTTAGAGATCGAACGCTGTTCGAACAACACCGATACGTCACGGTTTTATACGGGTTTGCCATATGAGACCGTGACGTATCGGTGTTGTTCTTACAGCGTTCGATCTCTACCTTATAGTTAACATTTACATTTCACATACAAGTATATACATTAATAAAGAACAATTGCAATAATGAATACATATAAATAAACCAACGAAAACAGATACAAGCACGAGCCGAGGAGCACGTCACATTTTTTAAACTTGGTTTTATATACCGATCTTATTTTGGCTGGAATGCATTATCATTTGTTGTTGGTAAAAACTGTTAAGTTATTTTTATAGAGGGGGTGTTTATTTCTTTTTTATTTTAAATTTTTATTTAATTAGATAAAATGTTTTATTTAATTATAGAGTTAAACATTTTATTAAGTTGTCTAGTGTCAGTTGTTAGATTTATTGTGTTTTTACTTTTTTGAATTTCAATCATTTCGTATAATTCTCTTTATTTGGTATGGTTTTCAGTTTTTAATATTTTTACGTTGTCAAAATCAAACCTGTGACTCGTCTCTGATGTATTATTTGTAAGGGCGGTTTTGTTTTTTTTTTGTCGAATTTATGTCCATTAATTCTATTTTTAATGTATTGGCTAGTCTGTCCTATGTACACTGAGTTAGGCCTCGTCCGCACAGCGAATATTCACCGCGCGATTTTTTTCTCGCGATTTTTATTCCGTGATCAAAATTACACCCATTACGCACTGCGAATAAAATTCCGCACGATATTTGTCAGTTCGATGGAGTTCCCTGTTCAAAACAAACGTCTAAAATGGATAACAGAGCAATTTAGATTTACAGATTTACTTGATACTACGGCGGCAACGTAATAGACGTATCAAAAGAAGCCATGAACACTGGATTCACCCCTTTACGGCTTTGAGACCAATGAAAGGATTTTTCTACATAAAATATCAAGAGCTACGAAAATACAGTAAAAAGTTTTTCAGATATTATAGATTGAGTAAAACATCATTCGATAATTTACTACGACTAGTTGGTCCAGCTATTACCTATCAAGATACAAATTGGAGAAAAGCAGTTTCAGCTGAAGAGAGACTTTCGATAACTATAAGGTAAGATGTTCCGTATTTAAGTAGAGGTATGCACCACAAGTATATCTAAACATTTCATGAAAATCGATCGTATTAAAATAAAGCAACGTGGTCTTTTCAAAGTGCACCTTATTATCGATTTTCATAAAATGTTTAGAAATATTTGTAGAATGTATTGTAGAAGTATTGACTACAACTCAGATAACAA
Organism: Listronotus oregonensis; assembly: GCA_019359885.1. Taxonomy (NCBI): domain Eukaryota; kingdom Metazoa; phylum Arthropoda; class Insecta; order Coleoptera; family Curculionidae; genus Listronotus; species Listronotus oregonensis. Next base: position 3,342 of record JAHBCN010002734.1, read on the forward strand.
TGATAAATAAAAAAGTAGGATTAATCTTATAGAATCATTTATTAAAGTAATTAACTTCTATTTAAATAAAATATAATCTTTCATGTCAGAACCACTCCCCTCTACTACGTACGAAGAATGATTAAATGAAGTATTTGTAAAATTTGAACTGAGAGATAGCGTGTATTGGTCTTGAGGAGACGGATCAGGCTGTAATTGAAGAATGACATTAGAATTACGGGATGGCGTGTACTGAGTTTGCTGAGACGGATAAGGCGGAGATTGAGGAATGATAGATGGATTACGAGATGGCGTGAATTGAGTTTGTGTAGTCGGATCAAGTGGAGATTGAGAAATGATAGATGGATTACGAGATAGCGTGAACTCATTTTGTGGAGACGGATCAGGCTGAGATTAAGGAATGTTAGATGGATTACGAGATGGTGTGTACTGAGTTTGAGGAGACGGATCAGGCGGAGATTTAGCAAAAGATGGTGGCAATTGGCAAATTTGAGGAGAAGGAGATTGACGGATTGCGTAGGGTGATGGCGTATTTGGATAGGGTGATGGCGTGTTCGGATTATATGATGAATGCGATGATGATGACTGACGGAATCTAGGTGGCATAACATTTTGTGTAGCTGGTGAATATTTTGTTGCTCTGTTAAGTGCATTCAGGATTTCAATTTTGGCATAGTGTTTCTGGTCTATTGATAGATTTTTTAACATCGGGATGAGCATTTCACAGAATGAAACATCTTCATCATATTTTTTCTCTTGCAATAGTCTCAATAACTCATCATCGCTGTTATTCAGATTTTTACTCTTTTTACGCATGCTCGCTTTCAGTCTTTTATTTTGTGTAACTTCTGAGTCAGTGTCTTCGCCTGATTGATTAGTAAGGTCTTCGGCATTACTTGTACTGTTTTCTGTGTATGTAACATTATTTGTCGCATCTCTCAGAGATTTTTGAGTGGATAAAAATGAAAGTGCTCCCTTGTGTATGTAAGGTCTTTTCTTTTTCTTTCTGGCTTGACCCGACACCACCTTTTTATCAGCTGCTATCTTCTTGAAGTATGTATCCTTAAGATTTTTCCATTTTTTTTTGCACATCAGCTCCTGTAAATGAACATAAACTGTTTTATTAAATAATTTACTGTCTTGTAGGTATGATTCATCTATTTACATTTTATATTCTTGGTGTTACATATTTTTTTTATGATTGTTGCAGGTACTTGGCTTCAGGAAATAGCTACTATTCACTATATTTCGAATATCTAATTGGCATCTCTACAATTGGCGAAATTATAGAAGAGACGTGCGAGAAACTATGGTCATGTTTACAACCTTTATATATGCCAGAACCAGATGAAACAACTTGGTGCCAAACTGCTGAACTTTTCTATAAAAGAGCCCATTTTCCACACTGCTTGGGAGCGGTGGATGGAAAGCATATAAGGTGCGAAAAGCCTAACTGCGCGGGTTCTGAATTTTATAATTATAAGCAATATCATTCCTTAGTTTTGATGGCGGTAGCTGATGCCAATTATTATTTCATCAGTGTTGACATAGGAGCTTACGGTAGCAGCAGTGACTCTACCGTTTTCAAAAATTCTGCATTTGGTAAGAAGCTTGAAGGTGGTCAGTTAATGCTTCCTTCACCAAGCCACCTGCCAAAAGACGAAAACGGGGAAAAAATGCCTTATGTCTTTGTTGGAGATGAAGCGTTCGCTCTCTCAGAACACATAATGCGCCCATACCCGAGAAGAAACCTATCTATAACTCAAAGAGTTTTTAATTACAGACTCACACTAGCAAGAAGATTTGTAGAATGCACATTTGGCATACTTACAAGTAAATGGAGAATTTTACATCGAGCTTTAGATGTAAAACTAACAACTTGTGACCAAATAATTAAAGCTTGTTGCATTTTACATAATTACGTACGGAAACATGATGGAATTAGGTTTGAAGACAAACTGTATGGAACCAAGTTGCACAGTTTACGCCCTACTCCAGTGAGATCTAGAATATCCAGCATTGAAAACAGACAACATCTTGCAGAATATTTTGATTCATCGAAAGGGTCAATTTCGTGGCAGTATGATAAAATATAAATAATCATATACTTAACTGTAAGATTAGACCATAGGGGTGGGCTAATTAAAAAAGAACAAACCAGAAATAAAAAAAATAAACTGTATCTACTCTATGGTTCTAGACAATGGCGGATCTGTTCTAAATGAATGTGCAAAGATAATTTTTGATAATACAGAAGATATCTGAAGAAATCCTGGTTTTATTCGACACCCGTCCCACATAGACCAACAAGAAATACTTACCTACAATAATTATTGTCAACTTGTAAACTTATTATAATAATAAACTATTTTACTTTACTTACCTTTTAGCTTTCTTTCACCAACACTATATTGTTCCCAAGTAAAATATATCTGTTGATATATTTCCTCCCACAATCTCGCTTTCAATATTCTGTCGTGGTATTTTGGGTCAAATTTGTCCCATAAAGCAGGTCTCCTGTGCATCAGTGCGATTAATTGCTCTATATAAATGTTGTCATCTTCTGGTAGCTCCTGCGCGCCTGCCGATCGGGCGGGAGACGAAGCGCGCGACATCTTGTCAGAAGCGTTGTCAGTGCACGACTGACGAGCGAAACCCGCGAATTTTATTTCGCAGTGCGGCCATAGTCATACTACTTCATACTGCACAAAACATTCGTGCGGAAATAAATCCGCACCGCATCGCGTGAAATTTGTATCAAAACACAGATTTTTGGGGATTTTTTTTTCGCGCGAATTTTATACCGCCAGTGCGGCTACTCCTATTGTATTGAATGTGTTACAGAATTGCGAGAAAAAAATCGCTCGGTGAATATTCGCTGTGCGGACGAGGCCTTACAGTTGTAGCATGGAATTTCATATACGACGTTACTTCTTTTATCTTCTTTTAACGTTTAAAAAAACAACAAAACTCTTTTTGTTAGAGAGAGAGAGTGAGAGAGGAGAGAGAGAGAGAGAGAGAGAGAGAGAGAGAGAGAGAGAGAGAGAGAGAGAGAGAGAGAGAGAGAGAGAGAGAGAGAGAGAGAGAGAGAGAGAGAGAGAGAGAGAGAGAGAGAGAGAGAGAGGAGAGAGAGAGAGAGAGAGAGAGAGAGAGGAGAGAGAGAGAGAGAGAGAGAGAAGAATAGAATAATTAAGAATTAAAAAAATAAATTATTATAGGCAAAATAATGAATAATTAAGAGTTTTTTACTTTTTGTAAATTAAGTCTATTTGACGGTTTTTCTAATTTGCTAATTTATTTATAGTATCCTCATAAAACTGGGTATCCTCACAAACACTTTGTAAAATTCATTCATTCATTTCTTAAATAGGTTTTAATGCGCTTAAGACACAACAGACAAATATTAAGTTCGTTTTTTAGTCGGTCTAATTCAAAAACATTTGGATACATTTTTAATAAACATTCAAATAATTTTTCTGGAAAATTCTTAGAATATTCGGTAAATTTTGAAGAATCTTCTAATGAAAGAAAATTTAAATCGTGGAGATTATTAAAACGAGTACTTATCTGAAGGGAAATACAATTTATAATTTCGTAGTACAATATTTTATGGCCCGAAAAGATTTCTAATTCATAACCACTTTTTCCCCTTTTACTTGGCAATTCAGTTCTGTTTTTTGCCCAATTAAAAAAACCCTTTAAACTTTTTTTCATTTCTTAATTCGGAAATTCGTTGAGCAGCAGAGTTGTAGTTTGCAGAATTTGAAAAAGTAAATCAGTGCACGCGAAAATTTCGTAATAGATCTTGGTCAAAATAGCGAAGTCGATGTCTTGAAAATGTTTTAGAAATCCTTTTGCCGAATTTACTGATTGTGAACCTAAAGTTTTGTCATCAATTATAGTTTGGAACACTAATTTTAAGTTATCCCATTCAGTGGCAACTAAATTTAAAATTTTTTAACGGGTATACCAGCGAGTTTCGACCGATCTTGGTATTCTTTTTACGACTATTTGATCGAGAACAAAGGCGCGCTTCGCTGAATTATGAAAATAGGTTCGAATACCTAACAAAGTACAAAAAAAAATCGACTTTTATCGATTTGTTTAGTGCCTTGCTGCAGCACAAGGTTTAATCTATGTGCGCAGCAATGGGTAAACAAAGCCAAGGGGGCTGATAATTTTATCTTTGCTTGTAGTCCATTTAGCTCGCCAGACATAACACTTAATGGTCTTAATATTGTTTAATTGTCACTGCTACGCGGCAACTCTCCAGCTCTCCCATTCCAGACAGAGCCTTCCCGGGCTTTGTAGGAGGTAAAAATTATATGGCTCCAGAACGCTCTTTATTCTGCTATATATTCAAGAATTCTAAATGCATCTTTATTGTTTTTAGAGAATCACTGTCAATTAAATTAACAGATAAGGATAAGGATGATGAAAATGAACCTTTTTGGGAGTTACTTATATTCAGATTTTCCTCTTGAATGGATTGAATTTGTATTTCGGCTTATTCTAAAACCTTTGGAACAATATATTCTTCTGTCTGTTGTTCTTTAAAATTTAATTCCGATTGTAAAAAAAAACAGGATTTTTTTCTAAAATTATCATCCTAATTCTTTTTATGACTATTAAGGAGATAGGATGTTCATTTGAACCACGACTTCTTATGTGAAAAACAGTTTTCTAAGCAATCTTGATTTAGTTTGTGCGTTGTTATAAACTTAATATCAAATATTTCTTTTATTTCAATTAAGGTTCTGTAATATTTTAATAAACATTATTAAGCCTTTTTGAAAAATTTGCGCAAAAACATTTTTCCAATTGGTTTCATGTTTGATACTAAATCAAGCATTTTGTTTAAGTGTTCACTTTGAATTTCTACACCATGTTAAGTCCATCACCTTTGGTCTTGGTCTTAATATTGTTTAATTGTCACTGCTACGCGGCAACTCTCCAGCTCTCCCATTCCAGACAGAGCCTTCCCGGGCTTTGTAGGAGGTAAATCTGGATGTCGAGCTTGAAGTCCCCCAGAAATTCAAAAACTTTTAACAAATTTAACTCTTTCAGTGTCTTGAATCATGAAGGGCACAAACAATGGCGTTTAAACCAAAAACTGCTACTGGTTTTTGGTATTACTTATAACTAGGGAATGCAATCCCGAGACTGTAAAGTCGAGATCCCTTGAGATTAGAAATATCAATCCCGTGGGATCCCGAACTTTGCGGGATCTCGTCTAGTTAAAAAAAAATATTCACATTACTGAATACGATGAAAACTGCTTTTTTGTGATAGTAAGGTTGATTAAAACAAAATAGTATTTAAAAGAACACAAAAGCCTTTATCTTTTAATATTACTAACTAAATAATTAACGGTTTTACTAACATGAACATAATCAACACAAAAGTAGGTGTAGTATAGCTAAAGGAGATTAAAAACTAGTTACGGGTGATTTTGAAACTAACTTCTTAAAAAAACACAGTGTATCAAGAGTACTATCTGCTAACCGGCATCTAATATCCGTTGCCATGTAGCCAGCTGCCGAGAATGCCCTCCCCGACTTAACACTGGTTGGCAACAGCGTGACTCAGCAATTATATGCAAACTGCAAAAATCTCCCCCTTGTTCCTCCACACTCAAATAAATTTTTTTTTTTATTACCGACTCTAATTTATCTAAGCTTATGAATCTGGATACACGTATATAAGGACTTTTAGACGCTCGCAGAGTTTCTTCTAATTCCTCTTGAAGTGAAGTATTAGTTTGTGTAGCAGTAGAACTTAAATTTAAATCCTCTGCAATCATAGAAAGTGGCAAGTCATCTTCGTTTAATACTGTCGTATTAATCTCTACTTGGTTTGGTTCTTTACGATATAATCGTGTGATTATATTTTTAATTTCTTTCCGTATGAGACATTTACTTGGCAATTGAAAAGTCTAGTTGCCTTTCCATTGCTCCAAAACATCTTAATAATTCTTCGAATTTTTCAAATATAACCGCGCTGCAATTGCTTTTATGCGACGCTCGGAGATACGATTGTTCATCAAAGATACCAACTTTTCTTAGAAAGATGTTTTTAGGTCTTTTAGCTTTCGAATCATGTTCTGCACTAACTAAATCAGTATCTCGACGGCACAGTACCTCAACAGCCAATTTCACTGGCTGAAATGTATTTTTCAAATCGATAAGGACAGAATGTTCTTCATGGGGGAAAAAAATAGTCTGATTTTGAACTGAGTAAGAGGTCAACTAGGGTCTTAGTTACACACTGCTTTACTCTATTGTATGTACTTATCATGTTGCATAGGCTAGACCAACGTGTCTTGCAGTCAAGAACCAGCTGAATTGTTTTGCCAAACCCTTGCTGAATATTATTCTGAAGTATATCATTCTTGGTAGGAGAATTCCTAAAAAGTTTGACGCATTTTCTTAGTTTGGATATAATTTGGTATTCTGTAGCCAGATCAACTTGTTTTATAGGTAAGAAAAAGTATATACCATCATAATTATCGACTTTGATTATAAAACTTCTTCTTCCTCCGCACTGCAATTTGTATTCGGTTCAGGTTCTTCAAATTTTTCCTCTTCATTAGATTGTACAATCTTTTTATAAATGACGTCTGTTAAACCTAATTGTACACCGTGGACGTAGCAAAGCTGTTGTAGTGGTTTAATCAGGCGCAGTGGTTCATGACGCTGGCTCCATCGGTCGTTATACCTGTTGAGTATTTTTTAGTTATGTATGTTACCTATTTGATATGTTCTTGTTTACCAGCCTGGTACCTTTACCTATTGTTATTGTTATTGTCATTCTGATAATTTTAAAATATAAAAATTATTTTAAAAACCATTTTATTATTTAAAAATTAAACATGGCGCAGTCGGTACAAAACAATTTAAAGTAAATTATTAAAAAAGATGGAAACCCTGCGGATTAAGCCTTAGCGGCAATATTTCTGAAAATTTTCAGAATTTTAAAGAAGAGGTTTTAATTTATTTTTTGGCTACAGAAACCCGTAAAAAATCCAAGGAAGTTCAAGTGGCCCGATTTAAAAATCTTTTATGCGCTGAAGCTCTAAAATTATACAACTCTATCTCAAATTTGCCTAAACAGGATAAGTCAGTAGAAAGTATATTTGATGTTCTTGAAAAATATTGTACGCCAAAGAAAAACGAAACTATGTCATTATTTAAGTTTTTGCGCCGAAAACAACATGGTACTAAACCTTTTGATAATTTCTTTCTGAATTAAAGTCTCTTATTAAAGACTGTAATTTTGAAGAACAAGAAAAAAAGATGTTAAAGGCTCAAATAACTTAAGGAATTTCATCTAAGTCTTTACAGAAAAAATATTGAGAAATAATCCGGCTATGGAAAATGTTATAAGTTGCTGTAGATCTGCAGAATTGGCCAATAAAAATATGAAATTAATCAATGATGTTGGAAGTTCCAGTTGTGTTACAGTAGAAGACTATAAGATCAAAGAAAATAGTAAGAAACAAGAATTCTGGCAACATAAAATCTTCCTGTTTCCGATGTACCACCACATCATAACTTTGGAAGTTGTCCAGCAAATGGCAAAACCTGTACAAAATGTGGTCGCATAAATCATTTTCAGTCGTGTGTAGAAGTTATCAGCGGAAAAAAGATATCAATGAAATTAGTGAACCAATTGCAAGTGAAGAAGATTTCTTTCAAATGGATTCAATTTTAACAGTAAATTCCTAAAAAAAATCAACCATTTGTTATAAAGACATTGGAATTGAGGATCAAAAAATAAAATTTAAATTGGACACTGGATCACAGGTTGACATTTTACCATATAATTATGTAATACAGGTTGGTTTACAAAACAAAATTAAAAACACTAACATTAAATTAGAAGCCTAAGGGGGTTTTCAAATACATATTCTTGGGGAAGTTACTGTAAAAATTTAAAATGAATCAAGGTTTTTTCTTGTAAATTTTGTAATTGTTAAAAATAATTCAGGTCCAATATTAGGATTAAAAAACATGTGTTAATTTAGGGCGATCAAACGAATCGATTCTATTTGTCAAATTGATAAGAATAAGCTTGTTTTTGAACAAAAATGATGTTTTTGAGGGTTTGGGCTGCCCCCCCAGATATCTGTAAAATAAAACTTAAATCTGATGCGATCCCAGTTGAAAAGTTCTGCTCGAAAAATACCCATTAAACTAAGAAAAAAATTTAAACGAACTTTTTACTTATTTTTCCCAGAAAAAAAATCATTATTGAGGTAAATAAACCAGTTGAGTAGGTATCTAAAGTAGTAATAGTAAAAAAACCAACTGGTTCTCGAAGAATACCCATTAAAGTAAGAGAAAAATTTAAACGAACTTTTATTTATCTTTCGGGAAAAAAATCATTACTGAGGTAAATGAACCAGTTGAGTGGGTATCTAACGTAGTGATAGTAAAAAACCCCCAATGGTTCATTAAGAATCTGTATTGATCCACTTCCCCCTAAAAAAAAATATTATTAGAGAGAGGCATATGATTCCGACAGTTGAGGAATTAGGTCCAAATTTAACAAACAAAAATTCTTTAGTTTCTTGACCTAAAAGATGGCTTTTACCAAAATGCAATTAGATGAAGAATCCAGTAAAATGTGCTCTTTTAGTACAATATTTGGTACATATAGGTTTTTGAGGGCTCCATTTGGTCTTTCAAATTTTCCTGAGTTATTTCACAAAAAAATATATAAAAATTTTGGAGATATCAAAGGTGTTTGTATTTATTTTGATGACATTTGTATAGCAACCAAAACAAAAAAAAAGGGATGATGAGGCCATTAGAAAAGTTCTAGATCGAGCTCGAAAATACAAAATGAAATTTAATTTATCAAAATTTTAGTATTGTTTAAAAGAGATAAAATATTTAGACGTAATATTTAGTCAACAAGGAATGTCCCCCTGACCCGGGACAAAATTGAAAGCATTAAAAATTTTATTTTCCTGGTAAATTGCAAGAATTACAAACATTTTTAGGCATGGTGAATTATCTGAGATGTTTTTTCCCTAATTCCAGGACCTTACTTCACCTTTGAGGAAACTATTTTAAAAAAATGTTTTTTGGGAAATTTGGGGCTAACATTCATACAGAAAGCTGTTTTTAAAAATTAAAAAAAATACTCTTTGTAAGAGTACAATAATTAAAACATTTAACCCCTTTTTTAAACCAATTACAATTCAGTGGGTGCTTCTAAAGATGCTCTAGGTTGTTGTTTACTCCAAGGTAATAACCCCGTCTATTTTGCTTCCAGATTCTAAAAATTACTAAGGTTCAATACGCCCAAATCGAAAAAAAAATTTCTTGCTTTCTATTTTGTTTTTCAAAAAATTTTACAATTATGATTTTGGTAAATTTTTTTTTTTTACCTTTTTTAAATTTTAACCCTGTTAAAGCCTATTTATAAAAATTTAAAAAAAATCGAATTTTGTCGATTAAAATTAAAATTGTTAAAGTATCAGTTTATTCTTAAATATTTAGCCACAAACATATGTTTGTCGCAAATTTCTTTTCGCGTTTTACCAAGCGGAATTGAAAATACTTTTGATGAAAGTATGAAAGATGTAGTTCATTGCTTTACAGATTGTGAAGTACAACTTTCTGACAAAAAAATTTAAGAATTCCAAACAGAAACTTTGGAGGATCCAGTTCTTTTTTCAAGTAATAAATTTTTTATAAAAGTGGGGGGCCTTAAAAAGTTAAATAGTACAGGGGAGTTTAATCAGTTTTTAAAAACAACAACGAAATGGAATTAATAGACGGGTTTTTAATTTTCAAAAAAACTTATCATTCCCTTTGGGAAAAGGGGCAGATTTATGCTTAACCCCTTTTTCAAAGAATCGCATTCAAGTTTTTTTAAAACCAAAAGAAATAGGTAAAAAAAATTTTTTTTGGCCAGCTATCATGTCTGATGTAAATAATTTTATATCTGCATGTAAAATATGTGCCAAATTTTAAAATTCAATATGTCGGGAACCATTATTAAGTGATGAAAATTTAATATTCCATTTGATAAAGTGGCAACTGTCATAGCTCAGTGGGCCGGTAATAATTCCTTAGTTATAATAGATTATTACTTAAAAAGGGGGAAAGAAATTTTAAAAATAAAAAAATAAAAATAACAAAAAGTTAATTAAAAAATTATGAATTTCAATTAGAGGTATAAAAACAAATAAACCCCAAAAAAACTTTGCAATTTTTATATTTTCCCAAAAAAATCACACTTTTTTGGAAAAACCCGGGGGAACACGAGAGACCATATGCAAGTTTTTTAAAAAAAGTATCTACCAAATGAAGTGGCAAAAGTATAAAGCTTTGAACCCCTTTATTTTAAATTAATCTTAACAGTGGTTGAAATGAAAATTTTGCAAGAGACATTTTTTTTTTAATTGCACAGAGAACCTAGTGTTAAACGTTAAATAAAAATTAACCCGGGAAACTTAGCAAAAATTTTGACAAAAGTAGTCCGAAAACCCCTATGTTACGCCACTGGCAAAATTTTTTAAAACGGGGATAATTATTTATGAGTGCACTTCATGTGCGAAATTTGGTTAAGATCTATTAAATAGTTTAAAAGCTATGATAAAAACAAATTATTATTTCTAACTTTGACACCCCGTATCTTTGCTATAAAACATTTTTGATTTTGAAAATTTTAAAAAAAAAACCCCCCCAAAAATTTTTTTAAAATTTTTTTAAAAAATTTTTTAAAAAAAAAAAAGGGGGTTTTTTTTTTTAAAAATTTTTTAAATTTTAAAAAAAAAAAGGGAAAAAAAGGGGGTTTTTAAAAAAAATTTTTTTTTTTTTTTTTTTTTTTTTTTGGGGGTTTTTTTTTTTTTTTTTTAAAAAAAAAAAATTTTTTTTTTTTTGGGATTTTTTTAAAAAATTTTTTATTTTAAAAAATTTTTTTTTTTAAAAAAAAAAATTTATTTTTGAAATTTTTATTTTTTTTAAAAAAAAATGCCCCCCAAAAAAATTTTTTTTTTAATTTTTTTTTGGGGGGTTTTTTAAAAAAAAAAAAAATTTTTTTTAAAAAAAAAAAAAAAATTTTAAAAAAAAAAAATTTTAAAAAAACCCCTTAAAATTTTGGAAAATTTTTTAAAAAAAAAAAACCCCCTTTTTAAAATTGGGGGGGAAAAAAAACCAATAAATTTTAAAATTTTTTTCCAAAAAAAAAAAAAAAAACCTTTTTTTAAAAAAAAAATTTTAAAAAATTTTGGGGGTTTTTAAAAAAAAAAAATTTTTTGGGAAAAAACCCCCCAAAAAAAAAAAAAGGGGAAAATTTTTCCCCCCTTTTTTTTGAACCCTTTTTTTCTTTTTTTAAAATTTTAGGTAAATTCCCCTTTTTGAAAATTTTTAAAAAAAAAATTAAAAAAAATTTTTTTTTAAAAACCCCAATTTTTTTGAAAAAAAATTTTTTTTTAAAATTTTTTTTTTTCCCTTTTTTTTTTTAAAAATTAAAAAAAATTTTCCCCCTTTTTAAAAAAAAAAAATTTTTTAAAAAAAAAAAAATTTTTTTAGGGGTTTTTTTTTTTTAAAAATTTTTTTTTAAAAAACCAAAAAAATTTTTTTTGAACATAAAAAAAATTTTTAAAAAATTTTTTTTAAAAAATTTTTTAAAAAAAAAAAAATTTTTTTTTTTTAAAAAAAAAAAAAAAAAATTTTTTCCCCTTTTTACTTTTTATTTTTTTTAAAAAAAATTTTTTTTTAAAAACCCCAAAAAAAAATTTTTTAAAAGGGGTTTTTTTAAAATTTTTTTTGGGGAAAATTTTTTAAAAAGGGAAAAGGGAAAAATTTTTTTTAAAAAAAAATTTTTTTTAAAAAAAATTTTTTAAATTGGGGCCAAAAAAAAAAATTTTTTTGGAAAGGGGGTTTTCTTTTTTTAAAAAAAATTTTTTCCCCTTTTTTTTTTCCGGTTTTTTCCGGAAAAAACCCCCTTTTTTTAAAAAAAAAAAAATTTTTTAAAAAAGGGGCCCCTTTTAAAAAATTTTTTAAAAAAAAAAAGGGGTTTTTTTTTCCTTTTTTTTTAAAAAAAAAAACCCCCCTTTTTAAAAAAAAAAATTTTTTTTTTTTTTTAAAAAATTTTTTTTAAAATTTTTTAAAAAAAATTTTTTTTTTCCATTTTTTTTTTTGGGTTTAAAAAACCCTTTTCCCAAAAAAAAAATTTCCCTTTTTTTTTTTAAAATTTTTTTTTTTTTTTTTTTAAAATTTTTTAAAATTTCAAAAATTTTTTTTTTTTTTTTTTAAAAATTTTTTTAAAAAAAAAAAAAGGGTTTTTTTCGAAAAAAAAATTTTTAAAAAAAAAAAAATTTAAAAAAATTTTTTTTAAAAAAAATTTTTTAAAAAAATTTTTTAATTTTTTTTGGGAAAAAAAAGGGGAAGGGCCCTTTTTTTAATTTTTTAAAATTTTTTTTAAAATTTTTACTTTTTAAAAAATTTGTTTTTTTTTTTTTAAATTTTTTTTTTTGGGCCTAAAAAAAAATTTCCCAAATTAAAAAAAATTTTTGGGGTTTTTTTGGGGGGTTTTTAAAAAAATTTTTTTTTAAAATTTTTAAAATTTAAAAAAATTTAGAATTTTTAAAATTTTTTTTGGGGGTTTTTTTTTTTAAAATTTTAAAAAGGGTTTTTTTTAAAACCAAAATTTTTTAAAAAAAAAAAGGGTTTTTTTTTTAAACCCAAAAAATTTTGAATTTTTCTTTTTTTTTTTAAAATTTTCAAATTTTTTTTTTTTTTTTTTTTAAAAAAAAAAAAAAAATTTTTTAAAAAAAAGGGGGTTTTTTTTTTTTTTGGGAAAAAAGGGGGGGGTTTTTTTTTTTTTTTTTTTTAAAAAATTTTTTGGTTTTTTTTTTTTTTTTTGGGGGTTTTTTTTCCCCTTTTTTGGGTTTTAAAAACCCAAAAGGGGAAAAATTTTTTAAAATTTCATTTTTTTTTTTTAAAAACTTTTTTTTTTTGGGGGAAAATTTTTTTGGAAAAAAAATTTTTTTAAAAAATTTAAAAGGGAAATTTTTTAAAAAAAAAAACCCAAAAGGGGGGGCCGGTTCCTTTTAAAAAAAATTTTAAAAAAAAAGGGTTTTTTAAAATTTTTTTTTCCCAAAAAAAAAAAACCAAAAAAAAACCCAAAAAAAATTTTTTTAAAAAAATTTTGGGGGGGTTTTTAAACCCTTTTTTTTTAAAAAAAAAAAAAACCCCGGAATTTTTGGGCCCCCCCAAAAAAATTTTTTTAAAAAAAATTTAAAAAAAAATTTTTTAAATTTTTTAAAAAATTTTTAAAAAACCAAAAACCCCTTTCCCGCAAAATTAAATTTTTTTTTTTAAAAAAAAATTTTCTTTTTTTTAAAAAAGGCCCAAAAAATTTTTTTTTTTTTTTTTTTTTTTAAAAAAAAAAATTTTTAAAAAAAAAAAAAAGGGAAAAAAAGTTTAAATTTTTAAACCAAAAATTTTAGAACGAAAAAAAAAAATTTCTTTATTTTTTTAAAAAAATTTTTTTTTAAAAAAAAAAAAAATTTTTTTAAAATTTTTAAAAAAAAATTTTTCAAATATTTTTTTTTTTCCCCCCCTTTTTCCAATTTTTTGGAATTTGGTTTTTTTAAAACCAAAAATTTTTTTCTTTTTTTAAAATTTTTTTTGGGGGGGTTTTTTTTTTTTTTTTTATTTTTTTTTTTTTTTGGTGTTTTTTTTTTCCCCAAAAATTTTTTGGGGTTTTTTTAAATTTTTTTTTTTTAAAATTGTTTAAAAAAAATTTTTTTTAAAATAAAAAAAATTTTTGGAAAAATTTTTTAAAAGTTTTAACTTTTTTTTTTTTGGGGTTTAAGGGTTTTTTTTTTAAAAAAATTTTTTTTTTTTTGGGGCCCTTTTTGGGTTTTTTTAAAATTTTTTTTTTTAAAATTTTCCCTTTTAAACTTTTTTTTTTTTTTTAAAAAAATTTTTTTTTTTTTTTCCCTAAAAAAAAAAGGGGTTTTTTTTCCCCAATCAAAAAAAAAAAAAATTTTTTTAAAATTTTTTTCCAAAAAAAATTTTTTTTAAAAAAAAAAAATTTTTAAAAAAAAAATTTTAAAAATTTTTGAAAAAATTTTTTTACAAAAAAAATTTTTAAAAAAAAAAGGAAAAAATTTTTATTTTTTTTTAAAAAAAAACCCTTTTTTTTTTTTTTAAAAAAACCTTTTTTTTAAAACCCTTTTAACCAAATTTTTTTTTTAAAATTTAAAAATTAATTTTTAAATTTTCCCGGTTTTTTTTTAAAAAAAATTTAAAACCTTTATTTTTATTTTAAAACCCTTTTTGGGCAAAATTTAAAAAAATTTTTTTAAAAAAAAAGGTTTTTTTTTTTTTTTAAAAAAAAAATTTTTTTTTTTGTTTTTTTTTTTTTTTTTTTTTTAAAAATTTTCCAAGGGTTTTTTTTTTCCCCCAAAAAAAATTTTTTTTTAAACCCCCTTTTTTTAAAAAAAAAATTTTTTTTTTTTTAAAAAAAAAAAGGGGGGAAAAGGGGGGTTTTAATTTTTTTTTTTTTTTTAAACCCCCCTTTTTAAATTTTAAAATTTTTTAAATTTGGAAAAACCTTTAGGGGGTTGGTTTTTTTTTTTAAAATTTTTTTAAAAAAAAAAAAACCTTTTTTATTTTTTTTTTTTTAAAAACCCTTAAAATTAAAAAATTTAAAAAAAAAAAAATTTTTTTTTTTGGGGTTTTTGGGGCTTGGGGGAAAAATTTTTTTGGTTGGGGAAAAAATTTTTTTATTAAAAGGCCAAATTAAAAAAAAAAAAAAAAATTTTTTTTAAAATTTTAAAAAAAACCCCGGGTTTTTAAAATTTTTGCCCCTTTTTTAACAAAAAAAAAAAAAATTTTTTAAAAAAACCAAAATTTTTTAAAAAGGGAAAATTTTTTTTGGGGAAATTTTTAAAAAAAAAAATTTTTTTTTTTTGGGGGAAAAAAAATTCCCCCCCGGGGTTAAAAAAAATTCAAAAAAAAATTTTTTAAATTTAAATTTTAAAAAACCCCAAAAAAAATTTTTTTAAAAAAACCTTTTTTCCCGGGGAAAAAAATTTTGGTTTTTTAAAAAAATTTTTTTTTTTTTTTAAAAAAAAAAAACAAAAATTTTTTCCCCCCAAAAAAATTTTTTCCCTTTTTAAAATTTTTTTTTGGAAAAATTTTCCGGGTTTTTTAAAAATTTTTTTTCTTTTTTTTTGGGTTTTTTTTTTCCCGGTTTTTCCCCCCCCTTTAAATTTTTTGTTTTTAGGTTTAAAAATTTAAAATGAAAACCCAAAATTTTAAAAAACCCAAAAAAAAAAAAAACCCCAAATTTTTTTTTTTTTTTAATTTAAAAAAAATTTTTTTTCCCCCCGGAAAAAATTTTTTTTGGAAATTTTTTTTTTGGGGGGAAAAAAGATTTTTTTAAAAATTCCCGGGGAAATTTTGGGTTTTTTTCCCCCCTTTTTTGGGTTTTAAATTTTTTTTAAAAATTTTTTTTTTTTAAATTTTTTTTTTTTAAAAATTTCCTTTTTTTCCCAAAAAAAAATTTTTTGGGGGGAAAAAATTTTTTAAAAAAAAAAAATTTTTTTAAAATTTTTTGGGGCCAAAAAAATTTTGGGATTTTTATTTTTTTTTTTAAAAATTTTAAAGGGAAAAAAAAATTTTTTTTAAAAAAAACCCCCAAAAAAAAAAAAAAGGGGGGTTTTTTTTTTAAAAAAAAAAAATTTTTAAAAATTAAAAATTTCCCAAAAACCCCGGTTTTTTTCCCTTTTTTTTAAAAAAAAAAAAAATTTTTTAAAAATTAAAAAAAAAATTAAAAAAAAAAAAATTTTAAAAACCCCCCAAAAAAAAAAATTTTTGTTTTGGTTTTCCCTTTTTTTTTAAAAAAAAGGGTTTTTTAAAAAAATTTTTTTTTAAAAAAATTTTTAATTTTTTAAAAAAATTTAAAAAGGGGAAGGGGAAAAAAGGGGTTTTTGGGGGTTTTTTTTAAATTTTTTTTTTAAAAAAAAAATTTTATTTTTAAATTTTTTTTTAAAAAAAAACCCAAAGTTTTTAAAACCCCTTTTTTTTTTCCCCACCCTTTTAAAATTTGGGAAGTTTTAAAAATTTTTTCCCGGGGGAAAAAAAAAATTGAAAAAAAGGGGGAAAAAATTTAAATTTAAGTTTTAAAAAACCCCCCTTTTTTTTAAAAATTTAAAAATTATTTTTTAAACCCCCCTTTTCCCCCCAAAAATTTTTTTAAAAAAAGTGGGGGGGGGTTTTTTTTTTAATTAAGGTTTTTTTTTTAAAAAAAAAAATTTTTTGGGGGGGGTTTTTTAATTTTTTTTTTTTAAAATTTTTGGAAGCTTATTAATTGCCCTTTCAATGGAAGATCTTTGGGAAATAGTATGCCTTTTCCCCTCCTTTTTTGATGCACATGGGGTTGAGTCAGTATGAACTATTATTTTTTTTAATGTCGGATGGTGGTTTCCCTCAAATATTTGGGGTAAGGGGCAGTACCTTGGGTTTCTTCTTCATGGTTACTTACTGCCTCATTGTTTATAAACATCATTCCCATGTCCCCCGACTATTTTAGGAATTTCCTGAAATTTTAAACCAAATTAAAAAGTCCCATTAAGTAGATATCTATAGATATTTTAGTTTTTGTTTAAAACATCTCGTATTGAAAAACTTGTTTGCGAAACGTACGTCAAGTGCAAGTGTTTTTGGGTTTTTGGTATAGTGGTAGGGGTTTTCCCAACTTTGTTAGGGGGGTTAAAAAAGAATTTAGGTAAAATTAATTAATTATAACCTTTATTTCACATTTTTTAAAAATTCCACGCACTAAATGCACTGAAAGTAAAAACTCGGGGGTGACTTTTTTAATGTTTTTCTTGATATGCCACAATTCTTACTGTTTTTTGAGGATTTTTATTTTTTTTTTTTAAATATCTTTATTTTATTTCAGGTACCTAATGACTGTAGAACAAAAGAAATTGTAATGAAGAATTTTAATTCCTTTTTGGAATTTTCCTAACTGTTTTGGGGCGATGGATGAAAAGATGGTTATACGCTGTTCCTAAAAAAACCGGTTCAGTACTATATTTCAAAACCATTTAGTATGGTTTTATTTTCTATTTTGATTTGGGCTATAATTTCCCAACCCAGATTTGGCACCAATGGAAGAATAATATTCCCTCAGTGTTTTCAAATCATTAAATTAATGAAGGCAAATTTTAGAAAAAATTTTTAAAATTCCCAAAAATTTTTTTTAAGACCCTTTGGGAAACGATATAAATTAAATTTTTATTTAAAAAAAATTTTTTTAAAAAGGGGAAAAAAAAATATTTTTAATTAAGTTGATTGGAAAATTTTTTTAATTTTTTTTTGGAAAAGAACATTTTACGTAACAAATTTTTTGGTCTAAAATTTTTTTTTAAAAACCCAAAATTTGGTTTTCCCCTTTTAACAAATTTTTTAAAGGTGGGGTTTTAAATTTTCTGGGCCAAAACATTCGTTTAAAAACATCTTTTGCCAATTCCCCAACTATTCCCCCTTTTCAAAATTGTTTCTTTAAAAGGGGAAAATTTTTTTCCCAAATTCAAAAAGGGTCAAAAATTTTTGAAAAAAAAATTTTTTAAAGTGGATTTTGTCCATAAATTTTTTTGAAAAACTTTAAAAAAAATTTTACGAAAAATAAATTTTATCAAAAAAAATTTTTAGGAGTAAAAACCCTAATTTTTTTTAGATTTTTTAGTTTGGGGCCAAGGTCTTTTTTTTTTTTTAAATCAAAATTTTTTGATGAAATTACCCGTTTTAAAAAACAATACTTTATTTTGGTTTTAAAAATTCGTGTTTTTTGCAAAAAAGGATTCAAATTTATCCCTTTTAAAAATATTTTAAATTTTTTCTAAAAAAAATTAAACGAAAACTTTACCCAAAAGCTTGGAAAGTTTGAAATTAAAAAATTTGGGTTAAAAAGCAAAAGGCTTTGGGGAAAAGGGTAGAAAAAAGGGAAACAAAAAAATTTAAAATTTTCAAAGTTCCCAAAAAGGGGTGGAAATTTTTAATTTTAAAAAAAACTAAATTTTTTAAAAAAAAATTGTAAAAAAAAATTAACGAAATTTTTGTTTAAAAAAAATTTTTTTTTGTTGGATTTTTAATTTTTTTTAAGGGTTGGTCTTAAATTTAAATTATTTAATTAAACCAAAAATTTTTTTTAAATAAATTTCCTTCCTTTAAAAAAACCAAACAAAAAAAAGTTTTAAACAAAGGTTTTAAAAATTGGTGTAAATTTTTTTTTTTAATTTAAATTTTACTATTTTGGCCAAAATTTAAATTTTAAAAAACCCTAAAAAAGGGGGGTTTAAACAAGATTTAAATGTCGTAAATAATTTATGTTAATAGGTTTAAAATTTTTTAAAGAAAATTTAAATTTTTTTTTGGATTGGGAAAATTTTCCCCTTTTCACAGTGTTTTTTTAAAAGGGGGAAAAAAAAAAAGAAACCTGGATTTCCCCCCCAAAATTTTTAAAAATTCCGTCAAATTATTAAAAGGGGTTTAAAATTTTTTCCCTAAATTGGATCAATTTTTTTGGCAAAATTTTAAAGAAAAAACATTAAAAATTTCAAAACAAAATTTTTGGGGTTTCAAATTAAAAATATTTTTCTTTAAATTTCTTTTTTGGGGGAAGGAGCTATTTTTCAAAATTTAAACCCATTTTATTTTTTATTTTTTAACTTTGGTTTCCCCCTTTTTTGGGCCCCAAATTTTAATTTTTGTTTTTTTTAAAGGATTGGTCTTAAATTAAAGTTCATATATTCCAGGAGTTCCAGTAAATGTTTCTCCTTTAATATAAATATCCGTTCCGTTAAATTCAAACCGAGAATCACCAAAAGTTAGATGATCGGTGGTTAAATCATGTTTTAAATATGTGCGATCGTACTCGTTTTCTGTATCAGTTATAAATCCTTTCACATATTCTCTGGTTGCGGATCATACTGATCTAGATATTCCCTAAAGAATTCTTTCGCGATACTATCCATTTGAACAGGAGTAAATTCAGGATCGACTCTAAACTCGTCGTCAAAGTAACTTTCTTCAGGGTTATGTTCATATATAGTTCTGTTTAAATCAGCTTCCTCGCCATCGTTCATATCCCGAGCCATTGGTGAACTGTCTTCTCGTGTCTCGGCATCAATTGGATTATCGTTATATTCTTCCTCTTCTTGAGCAGCTAGCTCGTCATGTTTTTAAACAGGACCAGTAAAATTAAGTGGGAATCGTGGTTTTTTTATTACTGTCGGAGACAAGTTTTCACTTTGCCGTCTTTTTACAGACTTGAGTGTAAATGGTGTAGATTGTTTACCATACTGTATGGACTCGGATATTAGTTTTGCCAAAGGTCTATACGTATTCTCCAATGTAAAAGCATTTTCATAACGACCAGCTTTCAGAGAATCATATAGTCTTTTTACATTGCGCGAATGTTCGTCAAGGAGTTGAAGAATATTTGGATCTGCTTGCAAACTTCTCTTCTTTTCTGGTCGCTGATCACTGGAGTTCTGATATTCTTCAAATTGTACCTCGATTTGCTCACCCCCTTTCCTCTTTAAATCCAAATATTTTTTTCGGATACTTTCGGTTGCCTCCATTATTCGACGCTGAATGTCTTTATCAAACTTTTTGGAACTTATGTTTTAAATTATTAAGGTATAGGTTTTAGTAAAATATGCCTATTGTTTTCAGCAACAGCCTCTCTACCCCTTATCCCCCCAAATAACGGGACTGTATTTCCAAAAACGGCACTGTATTTCCAAATAACGGTACCGTTTTTCAAATAACGGCACTGTATTTTCAAATAACGGTACTGTATTTCTAATAACGGCACCGTTTTTCTAATAACTGCACTGTATTTTCAAATAACGGTACCGTTTTTCTAATAACGGCACTGTATTTCCAAATAACGGCACTGTTTTTCAAATAACTCTATTTTTATTAACCAAGCTAAACTGTGAGCTTGAATGGTCTCATACAGTTGACTTTACTAAGGAAAATTCTATTGGAAGGTTGTTGGGATTTCATAATATTTTCCTACAACCCAATATTAAACATGTATCTCAAACCCCTATAAATATTTTAAAAATTAATGTGATTAAAATCGAGTGTAATGTTGTTACAGGGGCTTATTACAATAATAAGCTTGTTCATACAATACATGAGTTTTCACAATCAGTACCGGCTGGTTTTAAAATAATAGAAATTCCTCGAAATGTGATTTATATGCCGGTATCTACTAGAGTTATAGACAATATTGTATTGAAACTGGTAGATCAAGATGGAAACTGGTTGACTTTAGAGGAGAAGTTATTACTGTAAGAATGCATTTAAGAAAAGCTATATAGGTAATCTGTTGTGTCGTGTGTATCATTATATTACAAACTGCTGTACAGAGCAGACGTAGTATGGTTATTAAATATAACACCAAGAAAATTGCTAATTTTGAACAATTGGTAAAAGCCTAACAGCAGAAAATAAAAAGTTTCTTGAATCTCTAGGCCTAATTGTAAAGAATTTTCAAAATTAATTTGCCGTACACCAACTCTGTTAAAAATAATGACGAAATTCGCATACCGGTAAACAAACCAATATATACACCTTACCTTGGGCGAGCCATATTTATCTAGAAGGAAGACTTTTAAAAGGAACTGATGCAGCAGTTTCAAACACGGCGAAACTTGTAAACAATTTTTTGGTCACCTATTTGAAGAAATTCGTCTTGAAATTGGTGGAAAGGTTATTGACTCGATAAGATATCCTGGAATAGCAGCAACCATAAAAGGATATATATCTTACAATGCTAACGAATTAAATAAATATAAAAATGCTGGTTGGAGTATTGATGATGATTTTACTTGCGATATTATTGACCCGACCACTGGAAGTTTTAATGTTTGTCTGCCGCTAAGAACCCTACTAGGATTTGCTGAAGACTTTCAAAAAATACTAATAAATGTAAAACACGAATTGGTTTTAGTAAGAAGCCCTTCTGACATAAATGCTATTATTAACACGGCTGATGCAGAAAATGTAGGAATTACTATTGATAAGATTGGAGGCTTCCAAATGTTACAGTATCTGTCGAACGGATAGAGCTTTTAAAACTTATTGAGTATGGAACCAAATTGGATATCGGTTTTAGAAGCTGGAAACTCACAGAACATCCATCAATTCCAACTGAAAAACAACTTACCTGGAATATAAATACTTCGGTGCAGGTGGAAAGACCCAGATGGATAGTCTTAAGTTTTCAAACAGCCCGGAAGGATAAATCCAACAAAAATAGTAGCTTATTTGATCATTGTAATGTATTAAATGTAAAGCTTTATTTAAATTCAGAATTTTATAAGTTTGGTAATTTAAATTTGGAGATTTCAAGAGGATTAATAGCTACTCTTTATGAAATGTATTCCGAATTTCAAGAGAGCTACTACGAGAAAGAAAACGAACCACTTTTTACTCCCAAAAACTTTAAAAAGTATGGGCCTCTAATTGTAATTGATTGTTCAAGACAAAATGAAATATTAAATTGTGGTATTATTGATGTAAGACTAGAGATTGAAACAAAAGAAAACTTTCCCGCAAACACCAGTGCCTACTGTTTAATTATTCATGACCAACTTGTTAGATATTCACCATTAATAGGATCTGTAAGAAGGATTTAAAAAATATATTTTTCCTTACATAGAGATAATTGTAATTTTAGGTTAAGTATAGTTAGTAGAAAGTAATAGTTCTGTAATAGTGTAATATTGTAATTTTATGTTAAATATAACAATGTGGCTTTAATAAATTAATTTAATATATACAATGTGTTTTATTATTCAAAAATTATAGTTTAAATTATACGAGATTAATAGCGCTAAGGCTCTACGTTCTGTTTTTAAGCCCCATGGTGATTAAGAGCAGGGCATCAATGTCTAACATGACAGGTTTGACATTTGACGTTTGATAACCGCCATTTTTTTAACGCTTGCGTAGGACCTTAGGATCTCGCACACGTAAGCAGATCCTAAGTCACATGGTTTTGGCGTTTGACATTTGACATTTGACAGCTGACAGGCGCTATTTTTTTAACGCATGCGTAGTAATCCAAAATAGGTCTAACCTACGTAAGCTATCTTTTCTAAGTCACATGGTTCGCGAAATATGACAGGTGACAGATGCTATTTGACATTTGACGGGAGCCATTATTTTAACGCATGCGTAAGACCCTAAGATAGATCTCATCCACGTATGCAGATTCTAAGACAAGTGGTTCGCGAAATATGATAGGTGACAGGTGTCATTTGACAGCTGATATTTGACATTTGTTAGATAGTAATGACCACGCCCTAAATAACGCTTGCGCAAGATTGCTAATTTTTGAGATTTTAAGATATAAATCTGCTCCAGAGTGGGATGATGGTGAAAGAACCATCTATCACTACTATTGCTTTATTGTTAGGCCCATTATTTTGGAGTGTGGTCCCCTTTATATAAGTGTTACATTGATCAGATTAAAAAGCTTCAGAATAAAGTTTTGTGGGTGGTTGCTTTTAGATGTGGTTATAGGAGGCAGGATTATTATTATTAGTGGATCAGGGATAACCTGGATTTACCCACTTTAGAGCCACGAAGAACATTACTCGACTTTGGTTTATGCATAAGGTATTAAATACTATTATAGATTGTCCTGAGTTATTGTCTCTTTTTAAACTTAGGGTGTCCTCCAGACTAAACAGACAATCGGAAATACGTTCAGTTCCATTCCACCATACCAATAGGGAACTTGCCAAACAAATATAATAATTTTTTAGTAGTTAAAAAGTATGGCTTATCAATGATAATAGGGTGAATATTATAAATTAACAGCAAATACTCATTACTCGAAAAGCACAAAACGAAAATTACCGCAAAAACCCGGAAACATAACCATTCTTTCTGCAGTGCTGCATTAAGTATTAGACGTATTCTTTTGTTCTGATTGAACTGAAACAACTAATGTGATTTAACTGAAAGTTATTTTTATTTTCAGTTTCAGTTGATTTCCTTAAAATGACGAAAGAAAAAGATCAGTCGATTAACATTTGACTTGACAAATGACGTATTTTATTTTGTTTTGTTTACTATTAAAATAATTTGAAAATAGTTATCAACAAAATAAACATGAAAAGACAATTTTTAGAAATTCTTTTTTATATTTCGTCTGTTCACTCTAGTTCTAGTAGTAGCAGCAGTAGTTCCAGTAATGGTTCTTGTATGGACAGTGAAATTAAATTCAATTTCCGAAGAAAACTTGTCAGAAATGAAAATTACTTTGAGGAAACCGTACCTTCCTATTCAGAAGAAGAATACAAATGATATTTTCGTATGAGTCGGAGTTATGTTTTAAAACTCTCTGAAATAATTAATTTAGATAAGAAATATGTGGGGGGCTGGCCGGAAATAACAAGACGAAAAGCTATTCATATTACGTTACATTATCTGGCAAATACCAATACTGTGAGGGAGGTAGCCGATAAATTCAATGTGACTGAAAGTGCCTGTCATAGTATAATATTGTTCCGTGATTTCCCGTATAGAAACACGGATCCTGGTTTTATACCTTTATTGGATATCAGGTTTACAAACGTTTCTATAGTAACACTTCAACGTAACGTAACAATGACAACTGTTTAACCTTTAACTGTCTGTCAACTTCTTATCTCGTCGGAAGACAAAGCTAAACTGGCCCGTGCGGACTTCTTTCACGCTTTATATAGTAATGTGGAAAAGAATGTAAAAGGTTAGAATTATTTTATTTAGGTTAATAATTTATTAAAAATAGGTTACCTCAGTTTTTCCCTTTTTCGACGGTCATTGCGGATTATCCTGAGGGCGCTGGCGACATCATTTTCACACTTTTCTGCCATCCTGTGGTAAAAGAATTCTTCCAACTAATTCTAGACTTTTGCAGACTTTTCCATCCTTTTCCACATTACGATATAAAGCGCGAAGGAAGTCCGCACGGGCCAGTTTAGTTTTGTCTTCCGACGAGATAAGATGTTGACAGACAGTTAAAGGTTAAACAGTTGTCATTATTACGTTACGTTGAAGTGTTACCATAAAAACGTTTGTAAACCTGATATCCAATAAAGGTGTAAAACCAGGATTCGTGTTTCTATACGGGGTGTCATGGAACATTTGGTGTCAGAAGCGGAACGAGGACCTACAAGAAAGTGAAAGCGATTAAGAATATTTTTTTAATTAACCGCACTGATGAAGCAAATGATGGTCAGCCAAGAAGATCTGAAAAAAGAAATGAAGACTAGCCAAGAAGATCTGAAAAAATGAATGAAGACCAACCAAGAAGATCTGAAGAAAGAAATGAAGACCAGCCAAGAAGATCTGAAGAAAGAAATGAAGACCAGCCAAGAATCCACGAAGGAAGACCTAAAAGAAGAAATGAAGAGAAGTCAAGAAGACATGAAGACCAGCCAAGAAGCCATGAGAGAAGATCTAAAAAGAGAAATGAAGACCAATCAAAAGGAAATGAAGAAAAGTCAAGCAGAAACAAAACAACAGATCGAGAAAATTCAAATGGACATTAAAAAGCCAGGATGAAATGAAACAAGAGCTGAAAGAAGAGATGGTGAAAATTCGAGAACACCTAAAAGGAGAATTCCAACAAAGTCAAGACGAGATGAGAAAACAAATGCTGCTTGAATTAAAACTTACCAAAGAAGAAATAGAAGACATACAACAGACTGTACAGTTAGTTCCAGGCCAAATGCAGCAAGAAGTGCAACATTTACAACGACAAATTTAAAAGATAGCCAGTACAGGCGTCGTCTCAGAAAGTGGTGCCTCAACAACTATAATGAAACCACCAACTTTTGATGGCAAGGTACCAAGGGTCACGTATCTTTGACAGTTTAAAGCTGCTGCAAACGGTAACAATTGGAGTTTACCAGAAAAGGCACGAGCTCTTGTACTTGCTCTTCGAGGTGAAGCCATTGAGGTGTTAAGAAATATTCCCGAAGCAAAACAATGTGACTATGAATCCATTGTGAAGTTCCTGGAAATGAGATACGATGAAACCCACTTACGGGAAGTTTATAAAGCGCAGCTTCAAGGACGAAGACACAGATACAATGAAAGCCTTCAGGAGTATGAAGCGGATATCGTACGAATAATTAATTTGACATATTTAGCCTACCCAGAAGAAATTAAACAAGAATTGGCTAGTTTCATTGAAGACTTACGTGATCTGAATATGAACCAGGCGTAACAATGGCTAGACTTAAGAAAATATCTGAAGCTCTTGCCTATGCACTCCAATTTGAAACTGCTAAACAAACATCCAGGGGTCGGACAAGAGATCGAAGGATGAACTTTAGTCCAGGAGAAGGCCATTCTGACAACGATTTGACAAAAGTGATAAGAGGGTTACAAGAAATCGTACGTAAAAAGAAAACAGACGGAGACAACAGTATAACCTTCCGACGAAGAAACAGCAACCTTTGCTCGAAGTGTGGCAAGGAGGGGCATGTTCAAAGAAATTGTACCAGATCAATTGCCCCTGCGAGTAGGCCAGAAAACTTTCAAGGGCAAAGCTGGCTAGGTGCTACCAAGCCCCATCAACATCAATAATAAAAGCATCCCGGCTGCAAAAACGATGGTTCCAGCTTGGTAGTACCTGGAAATGTATGCGGTCGGGAATGTGAGATGGTACTAGATACTGGTTCCACACATACCATCGTGAGGACGAACATCGTAGCCCATTGCAAAATATTCCGCCCTGAGAAGAATTATATTTTGGAAACTGCCAATGGAGGAGTCATTCCAATTAAAGGCACACATGAGGCAAGAATAAGCCTTAGGACGACAACCTTTATACACGTTGTGGTTGTTGCTGACATAATGGACGAAGTTATCCTTGGCCTTGACATTATGAAACATCAGAAGTTTGTACTCGAGCTTCCACAACGAATACTGCGAACGAATAATGAAGAGATTGTATGAGATTCCCACGGAATAAAGCATCAGTTCGAGAAGTTATACTTACAGAAGATGTCATACTACCCCCAAATTCAGAAGTCATTATTAAAGTAAGGTGTAAAGACTTAGAAGAACGTGAAATCCTATTAGTCGAACCAATTGAAAATATGCGCTAAAGAAATTTTACCCTCAAGAACTCTGACGCGAAACAAAAGAAATACGGTATTTGTCAGAATGATGAACCTGAAGGATTACTCTTAACGGGTCAAACAGGGTGACAAAATTGGCACCTGTCAACCTGGTGAATTCATCAAAAGCCCTGCTAAATCCAGTGCAAGTTACTAAATTGGAAGACCTTCTAAGAAAAAATCAAGACGTTTTCTCTCTGTCTGAAAAGGATTTGGGAAAAACAAAAATAGTTCAACATCGAATTAATACGGGTGATGCAGCACCGATAAGGCAACCACTGCAACGAATTCCTTTGGCCAAAAGAGACGAAGTTGAGAAGTTAATTGGAGAAATGCAAAACCAAGGCATTATAGAACCACCCCAGAGTCCATGGTCATCTCCAGTAGTCCTGGTTAAGAAGAAAGATGGTTCTACTAGATTTTGTGTTGACTTCCGAAGACTTAATGATATCACGAAGAAGGACAGTTTTCCATTACCAAGAATAGACGATACTCTAGACACGCTGACGGGTTCAAAATGGTTTTCGACTTTAGACTTGAAAGTGGCTATTGACAAGTAGAACTTCATCCTGAAGATAAGAAAAAATCTGAATTCTCGACCGGAACCGGACTGTGGCAGTTTAATGTTATGCCATTTGGTCTGTGCAATGTCCCTGCTACCTTTGAACGATTGATGGAGTTAACATTGCGGGGACTAACTTGGAAAACATGCTTAGTATACCTAGATGACATTATTATTCTTGGAAAAACATTTGAAGATCACCTTAGAAATGTCGAAGAGGTTTTTCAGAAGCTAAGATCAGCCAAGCTGAAGCTTAGTCCAAAGAAATGTCACCTTTTCCAGAAAGAAGTTAAATGCCTGGGGCACATAATAAGTGAAGAAGGAGTGAAAACAGATCCAGAGAAGACGAAAGCTATCCAAAACTGGCCTACACCCAAAAACAAGCATGAAGTTAGAAGTTTTCTGGGACTGTGCACTTACTACAGAAGATTTATACATGGATTTGCTGACATTGCGAGACCATTACATCGACTTACCGAGAATAACAAAAGCTATGAATGGACCACAGATGGTGAAGCAGCCTTTATACAACTGAAGAAAGTCCTTTGCGATCCTCCAGTATTGTCATATCCACAACCAAATCAAACATTTATTGTGGACACTGATGCAAGCAATTTTTCTATTGGTGGAATTTTGTCACAGGTACAGGATGGCCAAGAAAAAGTGATAGCGTATTTTAGCAAAGTCCGTTCTAAACCTGAGCGAAATTATTGTGTGACTAGAAAAGAACTTTTAGCTATCGTCAAATCCTTTGAGGACTTCCATGACTACCTTTATGGCCAGAAATTTCACCTGAGGACAGACCATGCATCACTAAGTGGTTGCTTCAATTTAAGAATCCTGAAGATCAGATAGCAAGATGGTTGCAACGTGTTCAAGAATACGATTTTAAAATTGATCATCGAAGAGGATTGAACCATAAAAATGATGACGCTCTATCAAGAAGACCTTGTCCCGAAGATTGTAAACATTGCAGTAGACGTGAAGAGCAAGAAGATCCCGATGAATTCCACTGCCGAAGAACATGCATCCAGTGCTCTCAAGAATGGGACCCTAAAATCCTCGCAAAAAAACAACGAGAGGATCCTGATCTTGGAGATATCGTGACATTTAAGACAGACAATTCAGCACGATCCCTATATCAGAAAATAGCTTCTAAGTCTCTGAGATATAAAGGGTACTGGGTCATATGGGACGCTTTAGCAATGAAAGATGGACTTTTAAAAAGAGTCTGGGAAAGTTCTGACGGCGAAAGTCATATCTATCAAACAGTACTATTAACCAAAAGGATTCCAGAAGTATTGCAAGCCCTGCACAATGGTATAGGAGGTGGCCATTTCGGAGTTATAAAGACTCTTGAAAAGGTTCGAGAAAGGTTTTACTGGCTGGGAAGTCGTGCCGATGTCAAAGACTGGTGCAGAATGTGTAAGACTGCGCCTTCAGCAAGGGACCTGAGACCCGAAGCCATGGCAAGATGAAGCAATACAATGTAGGTGCACCTTTTGAAAGAATTGCCGTAGACATAGCAGGACAACTTCCACTAAGCAAATCTGGGAATCGCTATATTTTTGTAGCGATGGATTACTTCAGCAAATGGCGGGAAGTCTACGCAATACAAAATCAAGAAGCTACTACTATTGCCGACGTAATATTTCAACAATGGATTTGCCGATATGGAGTACCAAAAGAAATACATACTAATTAAGGTAGAAACTTTAAACCCGATCTATTTAAGAACTTCTGTAAGGGTACTGGGCCATATGGGACTCTTTGCTAATGAAATATGGCCTATTGAAAAGAGTCTGGGTAAGTTCTGACGGCAAAAGCTATACCTATCAAACAATAGTACCCACCAAAAGAGGATTTCATAAGTATTGCATGCCTTGCACAATGGCATAGGGGGTGGCCATTTCGGAGTAATGAAGACTCTTGAAAGGGTTTGAGAAAGGTTCTACTGGCTGGGAAGTCGTGCCGATGTTAAAGACTGGTGCAAAATGTGTAAGGACTGCGCCTCAAGGAACCTAAGACACAAAGCCACGGCAAGATGAAGCAATACAATGTAGGAGCACCTTTTGAAAGAATTGCTATAGACATAGCAGGACCATTTAAAATAAGTAAATTTGGAAATCGCTATATTTTGGCAGCAATGGATAACTTCAGCAAATGGCCGGAAGTCTACGCAATACCAAATCAAGAAGCTACCACTAATGCCGACGTACTATTTCAACAATGGATTTGTCGATATGGAGTACCAAGAGAAATACATACTGATCAAGGTAGAAACTTTGAATCCGATTTATTCAAGAACCTCTGTAATCTCCTGGAAATTCATAAAACCAGAACCACACCCCTTCATCCCCAGTCAGATGGAATGGTCGAAAGATTTAACAGAACTCTTGATAACTACCTGAAAATTAAAGTAAATGACCAACAAAGTAACTGGGACAACTGTATACAGCCGTTTTTACTAGCCCATCGCTCCGCAGTTCACGAAACAACTGGAATGTCACCTGCAAAAGTTATTTTTCGTGCGGAGTTATGCCTTCCAGTTGACTTACTTACTGGACGACCTTCTACCAATGAAAAACCAGCAGAAGATTATGTAAGTCAACTCAGTAAACAGCTGCAAGAAATACACGAGGGGGTTCGTAATAAGCTACAAAAAGAAAGTGACCGTATGAAGTCCCGCTATGACTTGAAAGCTAATCACAAGGGATTTATTGTCGGTGAAAAAGTTTGGTTATACAATCCAAAAAGAACCAAGGGGCGTTCACCGAAACTGCAGAAGTCATGGGAAGGACCATATAAAGTAGTAACCCGGCTTAATGATCTGGTATATCGAATCCAAAAGAGCCCACAGGCGAAGATGAAAGTTGTACATCTAGAACGGCTGTGCCGCTATCAAGATCGATGGAGAGGGGGCAATTTTACGGACTTTAGTTAGCTTTTAGTTAATAGAAATGTAAAAGGTTGGAATTATTTTATTTAGGTTAATAATTTATTAAAAATAGGTTACCTTAGTTTTTTCGTCCATGCCAATTTCTATCATTTTAACTTTTGTCTTAAGTTCAGAGAGGACATTGGATACACGCGTTAAATGCTCGCCATTAATTTTAAATCTCCCCATTATGCTGTTATTATCTAAAAATTTAAAGCCTTCCAACCTAGTTATTCCCACGGCGTCAAGATTATCTATGGCTCCATAACCCAATAAACTTTCATTAGGGACTGCTCCTGGTGGGAAAAAGCCATTAGGTAGGGGCTGCCAGTTAGCTATCTGATCTCTGCTGGCCATCAGGCGTCTTGAAGTTACGTATGGTGATATGTAACACTCATACTTGTTGTGATCTCCTGGAACTATTGGTCCGAATGTCCCTGAGCTGTATGGCACATCATTAATTTCTCCAGCTACTGCGGGAACGGCCACATCAGGTAGGTTCACTTTTATGACTTGACCATTCGGTGTAATGGTCGTGGTTATGCTAGCTATGAATTTTGTTATATCTTGCAGAATGGTTAATGATTCGGGGAGAAAGTGTTGTACATGATTAAAGATATTAAGTTTCATTTCGCCATTACTTAATGTTTCATCTATCAGTCCTGCGTTGAAGATTACGGTGCAATAGTGTAAAAAGCTAGAAAATGGGAGCTTTCTATCCAACCTTACATCAATTGACATTAGCACCTGGTATGTCTGTTCAACTATGTCAATGAATCCTCCGAACTCTGAATTTAAACTGAAAACTTCTTGTATGGGTACTCCTGCCGAATGGGGTCCCATATCATATATTATATCCTCTTTTGGAGCATCCTCAGTTTTTGCATCTAATACTGGAGGTTCTTCCCTTTTAAAATT
This sequence comes from Listronotus oregonensis, assembly GCA_019359885.1. NCBI lineage: Eukaryota > Metazoa > Arthropoda > Insecta > Coleoptera > Curculionidae > Listronotus > Listronotus oregonensis. Next base: position 33,939 of record JAHBCN010002734.1, read on the forward strand.
TATTTTCTTGGACGGTTTGTTGTTTCCACCTCCGCGGTTGTTGCCACGATCCCGTCAGTTTTGGGATCGCAGAGTGGGACCTCTCGGGGTATGGCCTCTATCTTCCCAGTCCCTTAAATCGTTCCAATCTTGAACGTTGCGCGCTTGGAATTCGAATGCTCGAACTTGATTCCTATCTCGTCGGGGCTGACCACCGGAATTAGCAGGATAGTTCGAGTAATTATTTCTTCCACCTTGTGGGTAAGTTTGGCTTCGTGCCTCCAATATGTTGTTGCAGCCATAGATGGCACACATCTACAGATTCCGCGACCAAAAGAGCAACAGGAACATTATCATAATCGTAAGGGATACCATAGTATCGTAATGCAAGGTGTTGTTACATATAACAAAACGTTTGTTGATATTTATGTTGGTGAACAGAGCAGTCTTCATGATGCAAGAGTTTAAAAAAAATCACCTCTCTATGATAGTCGTGAAAGGAAACATGAAATGGAACCGTATTATTTTCTAGGAGATACTGCATACCCAGCTTCTCTGCGTTGGTTAATTCCCCCATACCAAGGCAATGGAAATTTGTCAGCAAATCAAAAAGATTTTAATTACCATTTATCCAAAACAAGAATTACAGTGAAACATGCTTTTGAGCTCTTAAAAGGACGTTTCCGAAGACTGACACAATTTAACAACAGAAAAATGGATTTTATAATTAATTTTGCAGTGGCTGCTGTAGTTCTTCATAATTTATGTATTATGTGGGATGACATGAAGGAAGACTTTTTTAATAAGGTTGAACAGAACGAAATCCCTTAAAGACCAGAACCAGAAAAATATTGTAGTTCATGAAGAACATGCAGCAAGAAGAGACGCTAGCTATGAATTCTGTTATAGCTTGGGGAATGGTTAATGATTCGGGGAGAAAGTCTTGTATATAATTAAAGATATTAAGTTTCATTTCGCCCTAATGTTTCATCTATCAGTCCTGCGTTGAAGATTACGGTGCAATAGTGTAAAAAGCTAAAAAATAGGAGCTTTTTATCTAAACTTACATCAATTGACATTAGCACCTGGTATGTCTGTTCAACTATGTCAATAAATCCTCCGAACTCTGAATTTAAACTGAAAACTTCTTGTATGGGTACTCCTGCAAAATGGGGTCCCATATCATACATTATATCATCTTTTGGGGCATCCTCAGTTTTTGCATCTAATACTGGAGGTTCTTTCCTTTTAAAATCTATTTTTTTGGGCGGTTTTTGTTTCCACCTCCGCGGTTGTTGCCACGACCCCGCCAGTTTTGGGATCGCGGAGTGGGACCTCTCGGAGTATGGCCTCTATCTTCCCAGTCCCTTAAATCGTTCCAATCTTGAACGTAGCACGTTTGGAATTCGAATGCTCGAACTTGATTCCTACCTCGTCGGGGCTGACCACCGGAATTAGCAGGATAATCTTTAACATTTTTGTATGTTCTTATTAAATTTCGCCACTTCGACTCACATTTCGCTGCTCTTCTTTTAATGCCGTAACTTAAAAGTTGATTTGATATATCTTGCCATACAAATTTCCTTTTTTTCACAACATGAAAATTTTCTTTATGGTTGTCATATGCTGCAATTAGACCAAAGTTTCGTTGTAGGACCAACCTGACTTTTCATCATTTTGAATCTCCCCATTATGCTGTTATCATCTAAAAATTCAAAGCCTTCCAACCTAGCTATTCCCACGGCGTCAAGATTATCTATGGCTCCATAACCCAGTAAATTTTCATTGGGGACTGCTCCTGGTGGGAAAAAGCCATTAGGTAGGGGCTGCCAGTTAGCTATCTGATCTTTACTGGCCATCAGGCGTCTTGAAGTTACGTATGGTGATATGTAACACTCATACTTGTTGTGATCTCCTGAAACTATTGTTCTGAATGTCCCTGAGCTGTATGGCACATCATTAATTTCTCCAGATACTGCGGGGACGGCCACATCAGGTAGGTTCACTTTTATGACTTGACCATTCGGTGTAATGGTCGTGGTTATGCTACCTATGAATTCTGTTATAGCTTGGAGAATGGTTAATGATTCGGGGAGAAAGTCTTGTACATGATTAAAGATATTAAGCTTCATTTCGCCCTAATGTTCTATCTATCAGTCCTGCGTTGAAGATTACGGTGCAATAGTGTAAAAAGCTAGAAAATAGGAGCTTTCTATCTAAACTTACATCAATTGACATTAGCACCTGGTATGTCTGTTCAACTATGTCAATAAATTCTCCGAACTCTGAATTTAAACTGAAAACTTCTTGTATGGGTACTTCTGCCGAATGGGGTCCCATATCATACATTATATCATCTTTTGGGGCATTCTCAGTTTGTGCATCTAATACTGGAGGTTCTTTCCTTTTAAAATCTATTCTTTTGGGCGGTTTGTTGTTTCCACCTCCGCGGTTGTTGCCACGACCCCTCCAGTTTTGGGATCGCGGAGTGGAACCTCTCGGGGTATGGCCTCTATCTTCCCAGTCCCTTAAATCGTTCCAATCTTGAACGTTGTGCGTTTGGAATTCGAATGCTCGAACTTGATTCCTACCTGGTCGGGGCTGACCACCGGAATTAGCAGAATAATCTTTAACATTTTTGTATGTTCTTATTAAATTTCGCCACTTCGACTCATATTTCGCTGCAATTCTTTCAATGCCGTAAGTTAAAAGTTGATTTAATATATCTTGCCATACAAATTTCCTTTTTTTCACAACATGAAAATTTTCTTTATGATTGACATATGCTGCAATTAGAGCCAAAGTTTCGGTGTATGACCAATTTAACTTTTCATCATTTTGAATCTCCCCATTATGCTGTTATCATTTAAAAATTCAAAGCCTTTCAAGCTAACTATTCACACGGCGTTAAGATTATCTATGGCTCCATAACCCAGTAAATTTTCATTGGGGACTGCTCCTGGTGGGAAAATGCCATTAGGTAGGGGATGCCAGTTAGCTATCTGATCTCTACTGGCCATCAGGCGTCTTGAAGTTACGTATGGTGATATGTAACACTCATACTTGTTGTGATCTCCTGGAACTATTGGTCCGAATGTCCCTGAGCTGTATGGCACATCATTAATTTCTCCAGATACTGCGGGAACGGCCACATCAGGTAATGATACGGGGAGAAAGTCTTGTACATGATTAAAGATATTAAGCTTCATTTCGCCTTAATGTTTAATCTATCAGTTATGCGTTGAAGATTACGGTGCAATATTGTAAAAAGCTAGAAAATGCGAGCTTTCTATCCAAACTTACATCAATTGACATTAGCACCTGGTATATCTGTTCAACTGTGTCAATAAATCCTCCGAACTCTGAATTTAAACTGAAAACTTCTTGTATGGGTACTCCTGCCGAATGGGGTCCCATATCATACATTATATCATCTTTTGGGGCATCCTCAGTTTTTGCATCTAATACTGGAGGTTCTTCCATTTTAAAACCTATTTTCTTGGGCGGTTTGTTGTTTCCACTTCCGCGGTTGTTACCACGACCCCGCCAATTTTGGGATCGCGGAGTGGGACCTCTCGGAGTGTGGCCTCTATCTTCCCAGTCCCTTAAATCGTTCCAAACTTGAACGTTGCGCGTTTGGAATTCGAATGCTCGAACTTGATTCCTACCTCGTCGGGGCTGACCACCTTAATTAGCAGGATAATCTTTAATATTTTTGTATGTTCTTATTAAATTTCGCCACTTCGACTCACATTTCGCTGCACTTCTTTCAATGCCGTAACTTAAAAGTTGATTTAATATATCTTGCCATACAAATTTCCTTTTTTTTACAACATGAATTTTTTTTTCTTTATGGTTGACATAAGCTGCAATTAGAGCCAAAGTTTCGTTGTAGGACCAACCTGACTTTACATCATTTTGAATCTCCCCATTATGCTGTTATCATCTAAAAATTCAAAGCCTTCCAACCTAGCTATTCCCACGGCGTCAAGATTATCTATGGCTCCATAACCCAGTAAATTTTCATTGGGGACTGCTCCTGGTGGAAAAAAGCCATTAGGTAGGGACTGCCAGTTAGCTATCTGATCTCTACTGGCCATCAAGCGTCTTGAAGTTACGTATGGTGATATGTAACACTCATACTTGTTGTGATCTCCTGGAACTATTGGTCCAAATGTCCCTGAGCTATATGGCACATCATTAATTTCTCCAGATACTGCGGGAACGGCCACATCAAGTAGGTTCACTTTTATGACTTGACCATTCGGTGTAATGGTCGTGGTTATGCTAGCTATGAATTCTGTTATAGCTTGGGGAATGGTTAATGATTCGGGGAGAAAGTCTTGTACATGATTAAAGATATTAAGCTTCATTTCGCCTTAATATAAATAAATAGATAAATAAATAAATAATGCCTTTATTTTACGTTTAATATAATATTACATTATGTACAGTTTTATAAAATAGGTGGCGGTATCCAACTTAAGCTGCTCATACAACCACCTTGAGTTGAAAAAATATTTAATTGAAGTGAATAAGAGTAAAACGGAAAAAAAAGAAAGATAAAAGTATATGAATTAGAAAGATAAAAAATACATACTAAATATATAACGAATAACAACAAAAAGAGTAATTTAAACAATATGATATAGTTATTAATACCTACGGCTTAAAATTATATTTATTTTATATTTTAAACTCTAATTTTTATCATAAGCGCAGAAATTTATCAATTATAATTTCGGCTATTTAAAAGAAATGTTTTATATCTTTTTTTGAAAGAGGCGGAGCTAGGAGCTAATCTGACGTCCGCGGGCAGACTGTTGTAGAGAGTAACAGCATTGTAGCTAAATGAACGTTGGAAGAGGGAGGTACTGTGCCTAGGCACACTATACAGGTCACAGTGGCGTGTATTGAGAGAGTGCACATCAGTGCCCCTAATCAATTTCTTAAAAGATATAAGGGTAACTTATATTGTCGAATGTTAAAAAGGAAACCCTAAATGTAACTGAAATCTTTCTTTAACTGTTAACCAACCGGACTCCAACAGACATGGAGTGACATGATCATACTTACGCAACCCGAAACTAAACTTAAGACAAGCATTTTGTAGCTTTTGTAAACTATCTTTATTCCTTTGGACAAGTGCTGGCCAATAAACAACATCACAATAAGTTAAATGTGATAAGATGAGAGTATCCGTCAATCTCAACTTTATATTTCTATCAAATATATCTTTATGCATGTATAAAAGTCTTAATTTACCGAAGACTGTTTTTATTAAAGAAGATACATGAGTATTAAATCTAAGATCAGAGTCAATAGTGATTCCCAGGTTTTTAGAAGTTTCAATCGGTTTCAGCACTGCACCATTGACTGCAATCTTGAAATTAGGATCCGCGAGAATACTGTCCCTTCCCTTGCCAAAGACCATGATCTGACTCTTGCTCTCATTAAGAACCAACTCATGAGCTCTTGACACCTTAAAGATACGTTCCAGGTCCGTATTAATTTTAATCACAGCAGGACCAACTTCATTAGAAAAAAAATAAAAATAAATTTGTGTATCGTCAGCGTATTGGTGAGATTGGCAAAATTGCAAAAATCCATGGAAGTCAGCAGTATATAGTGTAAAAATTAAAGGACCCAAGATACTACCCTGGGCTACACCTCTGTTAAGAAAAATAGTATTAGACGACTCATTACGTAACACAACTCTTTGCTTTCGATCCGTAAAATAGTCTTTAAATAAATGCAAGGCCATATTACCAATTCCATAATATTTCAATTTGATTTCCAATACCTTATGATCTATAGTATCGAATGCCTTACTGTAGTCAAGCATAATCAAACAGGAACACTGCCCATTGTCGCCAGCTCTAAATAGATCGTCAGTAACATTCAATAGAGCAGTTCTGGTGCCGTGTTTATCACGAAAACCTGACTGTGTAAAAGGGAGAACACTATTGACGCTCAGAAATTGATTCAATTGATCTGCTATAACTCGTTCCAAAACTTTGGATGAGGTGGGCAATTTACTTATAGGTCTAAAATCTGGTAGCTCTAAAGGATTTGATTTTTTTGGCAAAGGCACCACAATAGCAGTTTTCCACAAGGTTGGAAATCGTCCGTTGTTTAAACACTGGTTAATAATAAAAGTAAAGTGCGAGCTTAAATACGGAATTAAGTAAAGTAACATTTTCAAGTTAATACCATCACAGCCTGTTGCATTTGTTTTAATGTTATAAATTATTTTTTCTACTGATTCAAGGGATACTTCGGTAAACTTAAATTCATCGTAGGTGCCAAATTTCTGATCTACGTAATGTTCCTCAAGGAAGTCCTGGTTGGAACCCACAACTTGTGGTAAAGAATTAACAAAAAAATTGTTAAAGTCATTTGCTGAGCCAACTTCCGATTGAGCAAAACTGCTATCTTTTAAGGAATTTAAATTTAAATATTTTATTGTTCTTCAGAAATTTTTGGGATCACTTTAAATGTATATTGCAAATAAGCCTTTTTTTCAGCTCTTACCGCAATATTTACCATGTTTCTTATTCGTTTATAATCGAACCATGCAATATCAGATTTACTTTTTTTATATTTAGAAAAGCTTTATCTCTAAGTTTCATCATTAATTTCAAGTTAGGCGTTAACCATGGTGCAGGGGCTTTCGTTATTTTACTGGTTTTAAAAGGTGCATGCAGATCAAAAAGATATGTTACATTATTAGTAAAGTAAGCCACCATCTCGTCAATATCATTTAAAGAAAATATATAATCCCAATTAACAATACCTAGGTCACGCAAAAAATTTTCATTGTTGAAGTTAGAAAAATCTCTATAGGTGCGATAAAATGGTTTGGGTTTATTTTTAATGATTTTAAAACTAAAATGTACGAGATTGTGATCAGATATATCCTCCATATTTAGCACAGAGATCTCTGTAATATTATTTGGATTTGAGGAGACTAAAATATCAATAAGAGTCCTTGAGTTATTAGCAACGCGTGTAGCTTCCTGAATGTGTTGTGTTAAGCTGTATTTGGATAATAAATTATTAAACAAAATGTAATTTGTATGAGATTGATTTAAGAAATCAACATTAAAATCGCCGCCAAAGGCCACAAAATCATGCTCAGGCAACAGACCAACCAACGCATTCTCCAAGTGATCGAGGCACTGGCTTAAATTCGCACTGGGTGGCCTATACAAGGAACCCAGGCAGAACCTTTTGCCACCAGACCTTATGGAGATCCAAATTTGTTCGAGCGGACCATTTACATCTCCGATATCCAAAACAGAGTTTTTTAGAGCCTTTCTAATGTAAAAGGCCACGCCACCGCCCCTTGCAACCCTGTCACGCCTAACAATATTAAAATCAGGAATCATTAAGCCACTGTCAGGTATATTAGGGGTAAGCCATGTCTCTGATAACCCTATGACGTCAAATGAGCTCCCAACCACGACATCAGAAAATAAATCAAACGCCGCGCACAAGGATCTGACATTGAAATGCGAAAAAACTATTGCGTCTTGCATAATAATAATATTTTGTTTTTGTTGTCCAGCTGTTCGTTAAACAATTAAGAGCCATATTTTGAAACAACATTTTAACCTGAAGTTAAATTTGGCCTTCCTTTCAACGGGATTAAGCAGACAATATAAAACATGCATGACTATCTACCTGCAGATATGGGCAGAAAAAAAATAAGTATCTAGTAAATATTAATCCTAAAGTCACGGTACGATAAACATGCTTTTAAATTCTTATTTATTTATATAGAATGCAAGCATTTAAAATGATATGCTTTTTATTCAAGCATTATATTAGAACTAAGTAAAGTACATTTTAGAAACCAGTAAAAATGTGCGTCGTGAAAAAAAAAAGAAATAAAATAAACCATTGGTTGATTTAAATTTTATTAGAGATAGAACGAAGGAGGATGTTTATCGCAACGACAATAACCCACACATCATAATCACCAGTCTTTTGAAGAAATATTAAGCTTTTTATTCTCACTGGCACACCAATAGTATATTCTTCCTCCGGCAGACCATACATTGTTTTTTCCGAACTTCTTCTTGGCTTCCATAAGTAACGAATATTTAGCCTGTGTTAAGTCCTCAAAAATGGCTACGCCTGAACTCCTTAGAGACTTTTTGGCATCAAAGATCTCATTACGTTTAGAATTTTGAAGGAAACTAATCAAAACTGCTCGAGGTTTATCCGACTCAGGATCAAGTTTTCCGACCCGAAACGCACAATCAATGTCACGAGGTGTAACTGCAATGTTCATTTTTGAATTTATGAAATTAACGACCATATCAATCACATCTTCACCTTCATTCTCAGACAAGCCAACAAATCGAAGGGAATTTCGCTTCACAAACTGTTGAATATGGTCATTCCTGTCTTCTAAGGCTTTAATAGCTCTAGTGTTAGACTGAATATTAATTTCTGTATTTTTAGGCTGTCAGTTAGTTCTTTTAAATGATTATCAATTTTGTTAAATCTCATGTCAAATTTAGATTCTAGTTGTCTAGAAAAATTTTCACATACCCTCGTAATTAATTTTTCGGTGGGATCATCCTCACTACGGATACTGCCACTTCTTGTATTCTTCGACATCTTGCATAAAAATGTTTAATTATTTATTTTCAATAAGGAGCGCAGGAGCTCTCTAATGCTTAGAAATTAATGAGATATGTTGAAAGTTGGATAAATCCACTATTTAAGAAGGTTTTCACTTGGAAACTTATCACACACTGCAGCAATGTATATATGCACTGTACACTATATTCTTTTTAAATTTATTTCGAAAACACCCACTGATTTATTAGATATTAGCCGGACTCAAACAAACGTGCTATCGACGCATGGAGAGTTTTTCGCATATTCATCTATCAGTCCTGCGTTGAAGATTACGGTGCAATATTGTAAAAAGCTAGAAAATGCGAGCTTTCTATCCAAACTTACATCAATTGACATTAGCACCTGGTATGTCTGTTCAACTATGTCAATAAATCCCCCGAACTCTGAATTTAAAATGAAAACTTCTTGTATGCGTTCTCCTGCCGAATGGGGTCCCATATCATACATTATATCATCTTTTGGGACAGCCTCAGTTTTTGCCTCTAATACTGGAGGTTCTTCCCTTTTAAAATCTATTTTCTTGGGCGGTTTGTTGTTTCCACCTCCGCGGTTGTTGCCACGACCCCGCCAGTTTTGGGATCGCGGAGTGGGACCTCTCGGGGAATGGCCTCTATCTTCCCAGTCCCTGAAATCGTTCCAATCTTGAACGTTGCGCGTTTGGAATTCGAATGCTCGAACTTGATTCCTACCTCGTCGGGGCTGACCACCGGAATTAGTAGGATAATCTTTACCATTTTTGTATGTTCTTATTAAATTTCGCCACTTCGACTCACATTTCGCTGCACTTCTTTTAATGCCGTAACTTAAAAGTTGATTTGATATATCTTGCCATACAAATTTCCTTTTTTTCACAACATGAAAATTTTCTTTATGGTTGTCATATGCTGCAATTAGAGCCAAAGTTTCGTTGTAGGACCAACCTGACTTTTCATCATTTGGAATCTCCCCATTATGCTGTTATCATCTAAAAATTCAAAGATTTTCGACCTAGCTATTCCACGGCGTCAAGATTATCTATGGCTCCATAACCCAGTAAATTTTCATTGGGGACTGCTCCTGGTGGGAAAAAGTCATTAGGTAGGGGCTACCAGTTAGCTATCTGATCTCTACTGGCCATCAAGCGTCTTGAAGTTACGTATGGTGACAACTACCTTCTTTAATTCCCTTCTGTAGGCGGTTCGCAAAGTGTTAATTTTTTTAATGACAGTTTCTCTACCTGCTTCTGGATCGAACTCCCGCATTTTTTCGATCATATCCTCGTAAGCTTGTGACTTCATATTACGGTCACTGTATTGTTTCGATTTTATTTTCCACAGGCACGAAAATGACCTGTACAGCTCTATAAATTCACTTAAGAACTGTTTCTTTTTCGTTGACATCGCGATGCACTGAATTAAAACTTAATTGGTGACACACGTGTATACAACAGCAAAGAAGCAGCAGCAACACGTGAAAATGGCGTTAATACGCAAGGGCTGGGTGTAATAATTACATATCTCGACCTGTACAGGCAAGTCTTAGGCTACTTTTATGCACGCGTTTTTTGTCGCCTGACGCGTGGCGATATAAAAACGCGGCTTTTGTAGATGAAACAAAATGGAATTTTTGTTTAGCGTTTTTTGCCGCGTGCCGCTTTCAAATAAAATTTTTGTTAAATATCAGTGGCCGATCGTAAGAAAGTGTGTATTGATGAAAAAATGGATCCGTGTGATATATATTTGGTATAGAAACATTGGAGTGTTCACCCAATAAATAGTGCAAGAATCCTCAAGGGCACATATTATACACTACATGAAGAATTAAGAAGCGACAATGAGAAATTCATTAATTATTACCGTATGTCGATAGCTTCCTTTGATGAGCTACGTGAAGAGTTAAAAATACCTTTAATAGAGATGTGGAGCTGGTTAAAGGATTTGCGTTCGAACCAGGAGAAATGTTATCAATGACGTTGAGGTAAGTTTAAGAAAAAATAAACCATTTATTGGGGAAATAAGAATAAACAATACACATAAAACATTTTAACAGCACAGTTTATACCTATTATTGATTTTAAAGTAGTGATAATATTGATTTGGCTTGTGAAATCATTGAATCTTCTGATTCCATTGGAGAAAATGGCGGTTGTGGTGACGTCACAGTTTGCGATTCAACAGTATCTGTATTAGGCAGATGAGGTGGGATCTCAGATGATCCTGGAGGATATGGTGCGGATGCAATAAAACGTATATTTGAGTAGTTGGGCATTACTGGATATTGCTGTGGTTGGTAATGGAGTGTATGATTCGGAAAATTGTACGTGTACTGATTTGGTTGTTTGTTGGTATAGCGAGTTAATAATTGCATTACTTCTATTCGAAAGTTCAATTTATTATTCGGTGTGAGAGTATCTAAACTTGGTTTTAATGATCTAAAAAAGGCAATGTCATCAGTTTCTTGTGGATGACTTTGAATAACTGGTGGCTGTCTGTTTTGAGAATCAATATAGCTTGAAATTTTAGTTTCCAAAGATAATTTCTTTCTTCTATAGAGAGTACTTCTACTAGGAGTTCATCCAGTTTCAATTTCGCTATTTAACTGAGTGTGTTCGACATCTAATGGAGTAGTTTGCATATCATTATGGTCCTTTGATATATTACAATCTTCTTGGCTCTCTCTTAATGTGCTTGGCAGTGAACTCTCTGTCTGGCGGAAATCAGTCACCTTTCGTAAAAATCCTAGTTGTTTAGCGTAGATGTATGTTGTTACAGTTTTAGCGGACCTTCCTGATTTTTTTCCCTTAAACTGTCGAATATTACGAACAAGAGCATTTCTTAGACTTTTTCAATGAAGTTGAACTCATTTACCTAAAAGAAAAAAAAAGAGTGTTAGATACCTAAATACAAAAAATAAGAAAAAAGTAATGGTGCTGCTCATCGGTATTCCTGTTGCTACAATAAACGTTATTACTATAAGCAACTCTATCATTACACTAAATGACACTATTGTTTTATAGGTACTTGGGTTCAGGATGTACCTACACAGATTTGCACTACAGCTACAGAGTAGGAATCACAACGGCAAGTCTTATAGTTCCAAGAGTTTGCGTTGCCCTATGGCAAACATTACAAGAAGAGTGCTTTCCTGTACCAACTGAACAACGTTGGCTACAAATTGCCCAAGATTTTGCAAAGCGTACTAATTTTCCTAACTGCATTGGTTCTATTGATGGTAAACATTGCAGGATAATCGCGCTGGTACATTGCGGATCGCTGAATTATAACTATAAGAACTTCTTTTCCATTGTTTTATTAGCTATTGCAGACAGCAACTTTTGTTTTACATATATAGATGTCGGGTCTTATGGTAAAGAATTGGACTTCACAGTATTTAGACAATGCTCCTTGTTTGGAAAATTGGAAGAAGGTACATTACGTATTCCAAAACCGGAGAAAGTAGCAGAAACAACTCTACCTTATGTATTCGTTGGCGATGAGGCTTTTGGACTAACAGATAACTTAATGCGACCTTATCCTGCAAAGAACTTAACAAAAAGGAGAAGAATTTTTAACTACCGCTTGTCTAGAGCAAGAGGTAGAGTAGAATGCTCCTTTGGAATTTTAAGTAACAAATGGCGTATATTGTATCGACCTATGAATGTGTCTGAGAAAGTCGCTGTATCTATCATCAAAGCATGCTGTGCATTACACAATTTTGTTCGTGTAAGAGATGGCATAAGATTTGAGGATACTTTAACAATAACAGGGCTATATGATAATGAAAGAACAGAACCAGAAGGACGAGGGCGTAACTCTGCTTACAAATACAGAGATGCTTTCGCTGACTATTTTAGCAGTCCTGCAGGGGCTGTTTCAAGGCAGGACACAAAAATATAATTCCGAAAAATAATAAGTGTACCTATGTATTAAAATATATAACCTTAATGCTTACCAATTTCCTGCCTTTCTTTTTCATCTTTTCCACCAAAATTGAGGATAACAATTTGGCATACTTCCTTCCAATCGTCCCTTTTAAGTTGCCTGTTTTTGTAATCATCTGATGATGAATCCCACAGAGATGATCGTTTTTCTATTTCGTCGATAAATAGTTTAACATCGAGGTTTTCCATGGTAACAACATACGTCTTCACACATCGATACACGTCTGCAGACTAGCAAAATATTTCCTATTGAAGCATCAGCGACAATAAACCCGTTGCATAAAAGCACCCATTTAATTCAACGTACGTATAAAACGCCTGTCGCGACGCGTTCTCTAAAGGTACGTTTTCCTAGCATCGGGTTTTTTTCCGCCGCGTGGGACGGAGTACGTTGAGACTACCACGATTCGGCTAACGTAATATAAAACGCCGAGGAAAACGCCAAGACCTTTTTCCCAGGACGACAAGTTAGTATGTATTCGTCGTACTTACAATGAACAAGGTTTCTCGTCAGCGAAAATTGAGACTATTATTTCTATTAAGGGAATATTATATAAAAATAGAAGATGGGGATGATTACTTAATGTACAAATATAGAAAACGTGCAAAAACTAAAGCAATATTTTTGCAGAAAGAAAAAGAAGGTGCATTCAACATATTAATTAGAAATCACCTGCTTGACGATGAAGTCAAATTTAAGGAATATTTTCGGAAAACCCGCAGCCAATTTAATTTCATTCTCTCCCTGATTAAAGATAAAGTGTCCGTCTCCTCGTGTAATCCAGTGGCGAAACCCATTTCTACGGCAGAAAAACTCGCTCTGACTTTGAGGTAAGTTTATATACATATTTTTGCAACCTTTTTATTAACGTATAAAAATATAATTCTTAAAAACAAAAAAAAAATGTCAGTATTACACTTATTCGAAAGTATCATTCAAAGCGCTGCCTAAAGCTATGGACAGGAGATCGTGTTGAAGAGGAGATTCTCTTTGCAGAAAATTGTCATTTGAAGGTGTAGGGGAGGAAGAAACTGATGACGCTGGATAACTCATATTGTCGTATGTAATTCCCTTCTACTTCTTGCTCCATATTCCATCACCAAGCTGAATATTTTTACTTTCACTTCATTGGCTAGGTCGAGATTGATTTTTTTACAGTTGCTGCAAGGGTTTTGAAAAATAGATCAGTGTCGTCTTCTTGTTCTTGGACGGGTACAGCCATTTTATCGAGACGCTTCAAGAATTCTTGATTGTCCTCACGGCTTGCCTTGATTAAATCCTGGTAAGCATTATCCTTCCTTCTTTTTTTTTGTGCCAGTTGGCTTCGAGGTTGTGGAAAATCAGACGATGTTTCTACCAACGTCGAACTGTGAGAAGTTAAAGAGTGCCTGCTAACATCCGACTCTGATATATCAAATAATTACTGTCATCGCGGTTAGGGGTCGCCGTCTCTTCATCTGGTTATGAAACTGGGGCGTTACTGAAGCTTTCTTTCTCATCTTCTACGGTTTCTAAAAATCGAAGTCTATTCCAGTATGAAGCTCTTTTTTTACCAGCGCTGAACCAGTTGTACTTTGCTTCGTTTGTTTTTTATAATGGTCACGATGCTTTTCCATCTCTGTTTGCACTGGGCTTCTGAAATTAAGAAATAAATAATTGTAATAATAAATACAATACAAATATGTTGAAAGAAACGGATTAATTCTTATTCGGCGGATGCGTATGTTTACAATTCAGATTCAAATAATCTGCGAACCACGCAGTCCATATAAAGTTCTAAATCTAATATTGTACCTATAAATACTACTTAAAATGAAAAAAGCGCCACCTCGATTTTTTCCATAAGCTCCGCTACAAAAAATGCTTTGTTTTAAATGACCATATCTCTTTTAAGATCTCATGACAAATACAAGAATAAAAGGCTCAGCATAAATGTGATTTATTGCTGTTAACAGTACAGGCATTTTCTTGATACATATTTCCTTTTTTGTCTTGATATCTTGATAATTATTATTATTTAGTCATTTAAAACAAAGATTTTTTTACTGGAACTTATGGAAAAAATCGAAGTGGTCCTTTTTCGTTTTGAACAATTTATGCAACCGAATAATTTTATTAAAAATGTTTTATGATATCTCTGATTATTTATCTTTACTTTATATTCATTTCAGGTATCTGGCAACCGGGGAGCCATTTCGTTCATTGCAATTTTCCCACCGCATCTCTGCATCTGCCATTTTTACCTTTTTACCGCAAGTTCTGAAGGCACTCAAAGAAGCACTGGCACCTAGTTATTTGCCTGATCCTACGCAGATTGACTGAGAGAAAAAAGCAGAAGAATATCGGACACAGTGAAGGTTTTCCAATGCAGTAGCCGCGATGGACGGAAAGCACGTCAGAATCGTTTCAGCTGAAAATTCAGGAAGTTTATATTATAACTACAAAGGTTATTTATTAATTATTATATTTATAAATTACAAATTTGTCGTCTTATGGCGAAGAAGGAGATGCCGGAATTTTCAATAAATCGGAAATGAAGAATTTGGTGAAAAAAAAAAAGATTTTTCCACCGCCACAGTTATTGCCTGGTTCAAATATTTTATTGCCCCACGTAATACTAGGCGATGAGGCGTTCAGACTGGATGAACATATTATGAAACCTTATTGTAAACAGCAAGCACTGGAAGATCCGAAAAAAAGAACGTTCAATTACTTCTTATGCAGAGCTCGAAGAGTTTCGGAGAATGCATTCGGTAATATGTGCTCATTGTTCAGAGTGTTTTTCACTCCAATAAATGTGAAACCTGCAATAGTGGATTTAATCATTCTAGTTTGCTGCTGCTTACACAACCTGTTGAGGGATGAATTCCTTCGCAAACATGCACCCTGTTCAACCGAATTTGGTGCAAGTGAATTGAGCTACGAAAGTCCAAAAAACAATAACTCTCTAGACAAATCCTTGTTATCTATTTTTATTGAGGATAAAATAGACGTGGGCAAGTTAACAGTTCTATCCTCCTGAAACATGTCCATAAAAATGTTATAATATTCCCACTGAATTCTTCCTTTCTCAGTTGTTTTTTTTTATTGTTGTTGTCGCATATTGTCCTATATGTTATTTTCATATTCCTCATTTTGCGGCCTACTGCATCAGCATCAACAGCACAATTTTTTTGTTGCATGGCCTGAGCTATTTCCTCCCAAAGGGTCCTTTTTTTAATTTTTGGGTTCCTAAATCTTTGGATTCTGCTCCGGTATTCATCTAGCAGCAAAAGTGTGCTCTGATGAGTTCACAAAAACTTTCCATTTCCATTATCAAAAAAAAAAAAAAAAAAATGTTAAAAGCAACTACCTGGCAAATTAATTTATCCCTTTATGAAAGTACCAGGCCTCAGCCACGAATAAGACAACCCACCTCCATTATTTGGATCATTATTCTGATCATCAAGAGTTCAGGCTCAGCTTCAGGTATATTTGCTCTATCTAAAGGAAGTCCTTCGTTAGGCTCTATTACCTGAAATGTTCTTCTAACCTCTTCGGTGAGGACCACATAATCATAAGTCTGAACTAAAAATAAAAATTACTTCTTCAATGCTTATTATCTACCATTTACTTACACCAATTGATAAAAATTAAATCTGGGGAATTCACTTACATTTATCATAAACTTAAATTAACAACTATTTTACATACCTGTATTATTCCATAATAATATTTTATTATTTTTAATTATTGGGCGTTGATTTTCATTGTTTAAGACAAGACAATATTCGGTTAAATCCATTCTTTGAATAAAAGAAAAATTATTCAGACGATGCGTGCGGTCAAAGCGAAACCTGTCCAACGTGGCAATATGTAAAGCGACTAATGCGGCGAAGAATATATGAAACCTCCAGTCACAGTAAATATTTTTCAGGTAAGAGCTGATATTGTAGACTAGAACACTATGTCGTGGGATCCTCAGCGGAGAGCCGTTATTTTTGGATAATACTTTTTTAAAAATATCCGCTATGCGACGGCAAAAAAGAAAAAGAAAACCAACGAATGTAATTTATTTGGAAAGAGCGCGAATGGGTGAATTTCATCATATATTCGAAGAGCTGAGGCAACTAGGAAATGGTTCTTTATTCTATGGATATTCAAGAATGTTGCCGAGTTCTTTTGATTATATTGCAGAAGCTATTAGACCGGAACTGAAGCATTCTATAACAAATTTTCAGAGGCCTATATCAATGGAGGAGCGTCTTTTGTTGACGATAAGGTAAGAATCATAATAATAAATTTTAACTTTTAATGAACGTTTATTTTTTTATGAAATAGTTTCTAACATCTGTAATTTAAACATTTTATTATTGTACGGTTAATACATAATATAACTTCTAAAGATCCAAAAAAGAACTATTGTCGTATTGTTGTTGAGTGGAGTGATGAGAAATATCTGATGACGAAGACATATTATTATATGTAACTGCTGGCGAAGGGTATGGTGAAGATATGTAAGAAGTGCCTTTTGCGTCAGGTTGAACTGGTCTTTGTATCTGCTGAGTTAAATTTTGCTGAGTTTGAACTTTAGTAATTTCATTAATTAATAAATTTTGAACTGCACTACGAAACGTTAACTTATTTAAGGAAGGAAAAAGTCTCACATGAGGAAGTAGAGACTTAAAGAAATTTATGTCCTCATCATCTTCAATATCACTTTTGTTTAATAACTCAATTTTCTTTCGTCCAATATTTAACATTTCTTGTTCGAAGTTAGTAGGATTATTTTGGACCTTACGTTTTCTACGTATTTCAATTGGTTTTAATACTTCACTTTTATCAGACGATTCATTATCGATATCCGTCTGCTGTATCTGTTGGGGCGTTTTTGGCCTCTGATTCTCCTCACTTTGGGAAATTTGTTCATTTTGTGATAGAGCTGTATCCTGCGGCAGAGAATTATCTTGCTGATCTTCTAACTCTATATTTTGGGAAAGTTTAATGTTGCTTTGTGTGTTTCTAGGTGTAAATAGGGATTTAAGAAATAGCATTGAAGTGTGCCCATGATCCCTGGTAGATAGGGGCTTGTTCACTATCATCACCCGAACGGCCCTGTGGAATTTTTTTAAATTCTTTCCGGTAATTATCACGCAAGTTCTTCCACTTTGTCTTAACTGCGTCTTCTGGAAAGATATTTTTAAATAAAATAACACATATTATTAAAAAAATAACAATATCAATTTATTGTATAAAGATTGTTTAATCATTCCGAAGAGCAAAACAAGTTAATTTCGTTTTTTGTTTCAGGTATTTGGCAACAGGTATGCCTTTTCGGCAACTAGCGTACAGCTTCAGGATTTCAAAGAGTGCTGTAGCTACTATAGTAGTTGAAATATGTCAGGCAATTTGGAGAAAGTTGGTAGTAATACATATGGCAGAGCCTACCGAGGCAGATTTCAAAAAGGTATCTGATGCTTTTTGGAATAAGTGGCAATTTCCGAATTGTATCGGATGTATAGATGGGAAGCACATAAGAATTAAAAGGCCTCAAAAATCCGGCTCTATGTATTATTGTTACAAAAATTGTTTTTCCGTAGGACTTCTTGCAGTCGCAGATGCCAATTATAAATTCGTTATGGTAGATGTGGGATCTTATGGCAAAGAAAATGATGCAGGTGTTTTTGAAAACTGCTCCTTTCGACACGCAATCGAGTCAGGAAAAATAAGGCTACCAGAAGAAATATATTTGCCTGGTTCAGCAGTCAAAGTTCCTTTCGTTTTTCTTGGAGATGAAGCTTTCTCTTTGACAGAATATTTAATGAGGCCGTATCCACGATCCCAGTTGCAGGAAGGAGAAGAAAATGATGTTTTTAATTACAGATTATCAAGAGCTAGGATGGTTGTGGAGTGCTCATTTGGAATTATGGTAGCTAAATTTCGTCTTCTGGGAAAAGCAATTGAAAAAAGCGTAGACAACGCTGTATGCATCGTCAAAGCAATAACATTACTACATAACATCATTATTGATTTGGAGGGACCAACAAATTTAGATCAACAAGATATAACTGGTAATAATATACTTGTAAGTGTACGACCATCTAAAAAATATAACGCTTCTACAAAAAACGCTATTGGTATCAGAAAAAAATTTTCCCAATTTTTTAAATTGGCTCTGATTTTTAAATAAATATAAGTGAATTTGTGCATTTAAAATATTTTTGTTATATAACTCTGCTTTTTCACAATTTTAATATACACAACATAATGAAATACTTAAAACTTACTTGTTTCTCCTAAATCTGAAGCAATGCGTGTCCATTCCCTATCTACAAATAATCTGTTGTGATAGTGTTTATGACTCATGTCCCAAAGAAATATGGTATTTTTTTACAGCGTTTATTAATAATTCCGTAAAATTTTCGGCCATTTTGAAAAGACGTACAAAACGTGCTAAAAATCACATAAACTATCCAACGCCTATGACACCGCTCACGCGACTAACGCGGAAAAATCAAATTATTTGATCTCCCCTTCCGCTTTAGAATCCGCTTCAACCGCCCGCTCTGCTTAAAGTCGCCGACATAGGACAGATTCATAATAAGAAGCGTTTTGATAAAGACGCGTCGGTCGCGCCGCTCGCACCGCACGCTTCTACCGCTCACGTAGGACGGGGGGTCAGCCGCTGACGTCGGCTAAACGTACCCATTAACTAGTTAAAACGATATGTTTTAACTACAATAGACCTCGGAAGTGATGACGTGATCATTATTTTACCATTTTTCCAATAAAATAAGCCCTTTTAAGTTTAAAAATGCCATATTGCTTTGCTCTAGAGTGTAATCATGTCTCTAGAAGGGAAACTTGCCGCTTTTATAGATTTCCAGTGGACAAAAACCAATTTAATGCATGGAAAGGATTGTGCCGCTAAGTTATATGGCTTTAAATCGAATTTTTGTCTGTTATCTGATAAAATTTATCAGATAATGTTCATATTTAATATGAACATGTTTGCTTGTTTTTGCATAAGTATCTTTTACTATTCACTAATAAGTAAAATGACAAAATATTTAAATTTTAGGCGACAAGATAGGGAACCAAAAAAGAAAGACAGACTATGTAGTTGCATTTTGTTGATGGCAAAAAAGAGAATGGAAGAAAGAGGTAGATCCAATCACGTCCAATTTTTTCAAATTATTGGTAATTAGGTATGTCAAACAAGTGTCTAACATGATTTCCACAAAATATGAACTTATTTTACTCAAAAAAGTATTTTTTTTTTAATATCAGACAATAATAAGTTAAACTTTTATTTCTAGAATTAAGCAAACTGTTGCTGATAATACCTCAGGACCATTGTCAGCACCAGATATCCCAACTAAAATTCCTCCTTTGTTATCACCTACATTTGGACCTACTTCTGGTGATGCATTAAGTACAGCTGAAATGTATTTCTTGTAGCAGGAAAATAAAAAGTTGAAGGAGAAACTTGCCAAGGAAGAGAACAGACTTAGTTTTGAACACATCAAAGATGTTGACTTATTGGTCTTTCAATACACTGGGTTACCAACTGCTAGTCATTTTGAAGTTTTACTTAAATTAATAAACAGGTTCGAATTCAACTGTTTCATGGGATGGCGGGTGGAAGTTATAAACTTACAAGACCAATTACTATGTACTCTAATGAAACTTAGATTAAATTTAATGTATTTTGACTCCTGGTTTAGATTTAAGATTAGTACAATTACAGCGCAAAACATAGTATTGACATTCATTAATGTTATACATAAAATTTTGTTTGTTGGCATGATAGATAAAATTCCTAGCAAAGAAAAAAGTAGGTTTTTTTTATCCCAGCATGTTTTGTTCCATTTCCTGACACCCGAATTATGCTCGATTGTACTGAAATTGAAGTGGCGATAGTATCGTCAATGAAGAAATAAAAAGCAGTGTTCTCTCATTATAAACAGCGGCATACATTTAAGGTTTTAATTGGAATAGCTCCTAATGTTACTATTACATATGTAAGTGAGCTCTTTCGAGGTTCATGCTCAGATAAAACCGTTACAAGAGATAGTGGAATATTGCCACACCTTGTAGCAGGTGATTTGATTCTCTGTGATAAAGGATTCCTTACATCCGATCTTTGTGCACCTATTGGAGTACCGTAAAGTGGGATAACATTGCCATAGTTTCAGAGGTTTTTAATCAATATCTCGAAACACATTTATCAGTTTACTTTCTGCCACACATATGTGAAATTTTGGAGTTTAGGCATATCATTTCTAAATTTATTTCAACTTCAAATAGCTAAAAATCCATTTTTTAAAAAGTTAAAAATGTGGCAAAGTTACCCCTATATTGGGGAAACTTTGCCAGCCAATGTTAAATGAATGTACTGGCAAAGAGTCACCGATTTATAACTTTTTATTTGTTGTACGTGCATTTCCCTCCAATCCTGCAAAAAGAACAATTTGGTATCTCAAAAAATAAACAAGTTAGTTAAACAATCCAGTTTGACGAAATCCGTTAACAGATCTTTCACCACTTTGGATTTTAGATACGCGATACCAAAAAGTTCACTTAAATCAAAATGATTGACAGGCCGATTATTTGTTCTTAAAAATAGCCTTACTTCCTCACTATAATATGTCTTTAACGCCCCCATAACAGTTTTATCCAATGGCTGCATCTTATGAGTTGTATGTGGCGGTAGACAAAGTAAAGTCACATGGTTTCTCTGGCAGCCAAAACAACGTCTAAGTTTTTAGTGTGAGTATGGTGACCATCTAGAATCAGTAGAATGGGATTTTCTGCACTTGGTGAGCATGTTTTGAAAATGTTTGAACCATTGTGTGAAGATATCCATCTGAATCCACCCTGACGGATGAAAGGAAAATGGTTCCTGGCGGGGCACCCTTTAGAACTTCACTTGCATTTTTCTGGAAAAATCAGAAGGGAGGTACAAAATTGCACTTGCACTAATGCAAAGGACTGAGGTTATAAGTGAACCTCGTTCAGCTGACGTCATTGCCCCAACTTGCCTTTTGCCCTTAGAGAAAACTTCGGATTTCTTGATTGAACAAAACCAGTTTCATCAACGTTATAAACTTGGCTTGCCGAATAATTATGTTCTCCATTAGGCTCTCTAACAGGTCGAAAAATTTGTTACATTTTTTTATTAAACCTTTAAAGGGGCGAGCGTAGAAGTTCCAGTAGGTCTTCTTAGACTTAAACATTCTTATGTCTCATTCTGAAGTGATGAAGCCAATCCTTGCTAGCTGATTTTCTTAGTAGTGAAAATGGATGAGGAATATTGTTTTTTCTTGCTAATTGAAAAGCAATATTACAAACATCGCGACGCGTCAAGCCAAAGAACGATTTCTCCATGTCTAGACAGTGTTTAACTAATTTTTTCCAAAAATCAGGTAAACGGGCTTACGGCCTAATTTGGTACGGCACACAATTTCAGGCTCCATGTTCTTTTGCACAGCCTGAAAAGTGTAGCTCGAGGAACATTGTATGTTTTACAAGCCTTCAAATAACCCATTTGTTTGGACCTGACTGCTATCACTGCTTTCTTCATATTTTCTTCATTCCACTTTTTGCGTTTTTATCCACGACCCTAGTTTTAGGCATTATTGATACCCTGGTGCTCGAATAACACTTCTAAAACAAAATAAATTAATTTTAGATGGTACTTTTATGGGTCAAACTTTGCGGGTAATATGGAATAGTATTCCATATTAGCCGCACTTCAGTTGAGTTGAGGTTAGGATTTTTAAAGATGTCTAGACGACTATAGATCCGCAATAACTACATCTTATATTAATCTACAGTTCTTACTGTTTCTGATGAGAACATAATAAAAAATCACAACTAAATGAAAATAAACTAAATTTTCACCGAACTCAACAAAAATTCTGCATGTCTGAAAAGAAAGGTTTGACGAATAACTATTTAACGAACGACTACAGAGTAGTGGTGCTTGGGTATAAATCTGCACTTACGATAACATTTTTTACTACCGCCTTGTAGATGGCAGCATAAGTTTGCCAATTATATGGATATTCCATATTACCCGCCCTATTTCATATATATTTATATATATATATATATATATATATATATATATATATATATATATATATATATATATATATATATATATATATATATATATATATATATATATATATATATATATATATATATATATATATATATATATATATATATATATATAATATAAATATAAGTTTGATTCTTTTTTGAGGTATGAGGCTTTTCTGATTATTATTGTAACAAAGTTCTATCTTTTCTGCTACCAATACTGCATTTACTTACAATTGTTGATATTAAAAACAATTATGATGTCTGCTTCAGGGTACGTCATATTTTTTCCTTATTAAATAGCAGTATCAAAATAATGTTCTATATTTTATAATGTATGTGTTAAATGATGTAATTGTATATTATTTTGTTACATATGTTAGTAATTAAAAAATAAGACCGTATAGTATTTACAAATGTAAATTGTCCTATATATTTGTTTTATTTAGGTTGTCATTCTAATAGCACTATTTTTTGTACAGAATATTTTTAAGGTTGGAAAAAGAAATAAGTAAAAGAAATCTTTTGAGAAAGCCCTTCATGTAGCAGCAAAACGTCAAGTAAAATTTTGATTGTTTAAATTAGGGCGTAGGCAAATTTTAAATTTAATAATATGTTAAATGATAATATGATAATATGTGTAAAGTATGTCGGACCTACTTTTCCTTCTTAGACTTCCTCACGGATTTCATTAATTTATATAGAAAAAATCCATGTCTTTGAAAGGTAAAATCCAAAGAATACTTACACAAACATTAAGAAAAAAATGTAGTTATAAAGAGATAATTAGACAGAATAATATTAATAGAGGTTGATTATCAATATACTAGACAGATATATATAGAATAATATTCAAGTACTTGTTTAAAAGTTTAGATATCAAGTAGAATTATCATACTATGGTAATATAAAGTATTAATAAGAAAAAATAATTCTTATTTTTATGTTTTTTTAGGGTCAAAAAGATCTACATAATTGTGTGCCAGTAGATCTAGGTCTTGATAAAGGAAAACGGCTGAAGCAGGAAGTTCAAAAACCAAAATCATCAAGTACCTAGCTAGCACCAATTTGAGTTTTCCAGATGTGTGACAAAAATTTCCGTCAAACAATTTACCAAGATCATTTGATGAAGCCTTTATTTATGATTATTATATTTTATCTTGCATAGTAGAAAAAGAAAATTATAATTCTAGTGATAAGAGAAATAAGTCAAATATATTAGATCATAGTACAACTAAGCCTTTAAAAGAGAAAAGCTATATGTTGACAGTAAATGTGTTACAGATATTTTTGATTCAAAAACACCACAAAATATTTATTGCTAAAAGTAAGATTAATAGCTGTCTCTAGTATGAATAGTCTATGCTGTTCTTGCATGATAATGTTGAATCTGAAAAAGACTTATGCAGGGACCTCGTAAATGAAAGCATTGAGTTTAGGATGTTGTGCAAACGTTGCTACTGTCCTGCTTATTTTGTTAATGGCATGTAAAGAAACTGCCAAAGAAAATGTTGCTTGTACAAATTAGCTTTGTGTTTGGAATCAAGGGTCAGAGAAGAAAGAAGCTGGTTATCAATATAAAATCGATTAAAATGATAACAAAAATCATAAACAAATGTGTAAAATTATCAAAACTATATAACATAAACTTAAAACCGGTCGTACGAAAAGCATACTTTTGCATGTAAGTTGATGAAATACATGGTTCAAAAAGCCTAGTATTTAGAACTGTGGATTATCTAAATTATAATGATTATGAGCTAAGCTTGCCTAGGAAAGGTATTTTACGTAATCTGGTGTATCAATTAACTGCTTCTCTGCGCAAAGATCAAAAAGTACCACTAGATATAATTATTAATTACGGCTTCTAAAATAAAATATCCAAGCTTGAAAAAAAAGAAAGAAGCAAATTTTTATTGAATTAAATATTATCTGTGTGTTGATAAATTTTTTTTATAATTTAGCCTTAAAATATGGTCGTGATAATGAAGAAATAGCAAGAAGAAAACATATAGATTTTACATCTTGTTTGGGTTTGAAATAT
Source organism: Listronotus oregonensis (assembly GCA_019359885.1). Taxonomy (NCBI): domain Eukaryota; kingdom Metazoa; phylum Arthropoda; class Insecta; order Coleoptera; family Curculionidae; genus Listronotus; species Listronotus oregonensis. The sequence goes on from JAHBCN010002734.1 coordinate 58,629, forward strand.
TAGATTGTGGATTATGGATTAATCCAAAATTTCCTGGGGTGGAATCTTCTCCCGATGGAAAAGAATTGAAGAAGTAAGTAAGATAAAGGCAATTTATAAAAATAAAGGAAACTGTAATTAAGAAAACTGTGTCAAGGCAAATGTACCAAAGAAAAATGTAACGAAGAGATACAAAGATAAAAAAGTTAAAAGCAAATGGACTACAACCAGGAACCAAAGAGTTAAAAGGGCACGAAAAAAAATGTTTTAAAGTGACGATAAAGATTTATCTACTGAAGAAAAACTAAAATTTAATTTGCGATGACGAGTCAGAAAATTTAGAAGAGAAAACACTATATGTAATTTGTTTAGACATAGGACAAAAATGTTCTGGCAGCGATACTCCAGCTTCTTATTTTTGTGCTTTTTGTTTGAATACTTAAAAGGTCTAGCTTTTCTTATATTATAATATTTTGATCTTTATTTCTTTGTTTTGTTCGAATAGTAGAGTTTTTATTTGTGTTACATATCGTCGGTCTTCACGTAAGGGCGTATCTTAAAAAAAATTAAAATTGAGTTAAGCCCGCCAAAAAATAGCTAAAGCCTTATATTTTCATTTCACAAACGGGCGTATCTCAATATTTTATACTTTGGTTGTTCCATATTTATTTTCGTCATATCTCAAAAGTTCAATGACCACGAAAAAGGCCTAACTTAAGATAGGCCCATACGGGGACTTAAAAAGCATGCCAGGTTAAAATTTTCAAGGCGTATATTGAGTTACGGCGTTACGTGTGATTCCCAGATGCTGGTGATCAGTCATAATCGCACGGATTTGCTTCGGGAGATTGTACCTACCGCTTGTGTGTCCTGTTATTTTTTGTGAATTTGTGACTTCTTAGAGTTATTTAAGGTCAGTTCAAAACTCTATATAGATTATACTTATAGCTTTTAGACTTTATCGTTGGTATTTTGGTCCAGAAACAATCAATAAACATTAATAAACTAGATTATATTGAATTACAGAAAATACTTGAGGTTAGAATACCTACTGTTTTATTAAAGGAAGTGGCTACTGAATCGTATGTTTTTCCGTATGCGTTCCAGCTACAAAACTAAAAGACGGTTGCAATAGAAATACTTGCAATAAGCTTGCAATTTCCGCGACTTACATAGCCAAAGAGAGTTTTATGCTCATATTAGTATAATGAACTAAAACAAAAACTACCCAACGAGACACTCAAGAAGACAGAACATAATTCAGTATTATGTAACATTAGAAGAAAGTCGTTTGTTGGTCAAAGCGTTCTTTTAGAAACATTCGAATCATGATAAGATGCCATTTTAAAACCAGCGATTCAGGCATTATCGAAGAGGAAATGAGAGGATAGGCAACGTTCTGAAGTCATAAAGAAAAGAACGCATAATTCGTGATGCTGCTAAGATTTATATTGACCGATTCCCAAAAATGAGTCTCATTATTGCCGTATGAATACGTCGAGGCAATATCTGCACCCAGACCTAACCCTACGTAAGATTTATTTGATGTTTTTAAGATTGACAACGAAGAATGAAGGCAAGCCTTCCCTTCTCGACTTATCAGAGAGCCTTCAAAACAAAAACTTATCCTTTTTTCCCTAAAAAGATCTCTGTTCGCTATGCATAATTGCCAAAACTGGAACAGAACAGCAATGAGCAGTTGAAGAGAAGTATCAAAACATGTTTCAGAAAAAAATATAGTAAGGAAAATTAAGAAAAACAAAAAACAAGAAGCAAAAGTAAACGGCTCTTTGCTATGTGGGTGTTTTGATCTTCAGCAGGTGATATATTTACCCACCTGCAACGAAAATGCGTTATTTTATAAAAAACAGGCTGGCCAATTTCAATTTAACGTTTTATGATATTGCCAGCAGAGACTGTTTCTGCTTGACGTGGCATGAAGGCATAAGCAAAAGAGGGGCATCAGAAATATCGACGGCAATTTGCAGTATTACAATGACAATGGGGTAACCCAAGAAGTGGCCCTTTTTTCTTATGGATGTCGAGACCAAAATAAAAATACTGTCATGGCTGCAATGCGTCTCTATGCTGTAGCTCACTTAGAGAATTTGAAAGAAATATCTTTAAGATTCTTCGAATCCTTTCACGGGCAGAATGAAGGCGGTTCTGCGTACAGTGTTATAGGCTATACAACCAAACATTCAGGAAATATCTACGTTCCTTCTCAGTTACACCCAGTTTTTGCACTGGCAAGACAGAAATAGCCATACGAAGTGAGATCTCTGAACACTGAAGACTTTCTCGACGTACCCTGAAGCAAACATCATATTGTTTTTATTATCAACAATTGGTAAATGCACTATTGGTAGCAGGAAGAATACAACTATTTTAAATAATTAAGAAAACCTCATACCCGAAAAAAGAATACATTTTTTTTATATATATATATATATATATATATATATATATATAATATATATATATATATATATATATATATATATATATATATATATATATATATATATATATATATATATATATATATATATATATATATATATATATATATATATATATATATATAGCGAGTTTGAAACTTGGGAGAAATGTATTTGAAGGTTATTAATACGCAATTAATTTGACCTCTTTGACGCGCTCGCGCCGCCATCTTGAAAATGGCGGTCAAAATCAGTTTTTGAAATAACGGGTTTTCCCGGTGTTTTGACGTATTTAAGTAAAGGAATTTAATTGTTTAATTGCTTTTTTTTTTTTGTCAGGCCGATAGTTTCGGAGTTACAAGACGCAGGGGAATTTATTTATCCGTATATGTTTAATTAAAGTTATTTTTCATAACTTTAAAATTTAAATTTATTATATGTTTGTTATTAAATTATTAGCGTATTATCCCCTGTTCCACACACCCAAGAAAAGGGTTGATCGGCGTTTTTTTAAGTGTATCCCCGTTTCTTTCCCCCCACATCCGCTTCATGCCCCCTTTTTTCTTGTACATGATATTCCGGTTCATTTGCCCCACTTCGTTATTTTGTGTCATTGCCTTTTAGTACTTCCAATGAAAAGTCATCATCCCCGTTTGTCTTCAAATTTTGGAATTTACAATTAGGAGGTTACATGAAAAATGTTGCATTTTAAAAATATTTAATTTTAACTGTTGAATCATGTTCCGTACAGTCTTTTTTACATTTGCAGGAATTGTTTTTAAATGGCGCCGCTGCGTTACGTAGCCCGAAAGAACAGCCCATTCAACGTTTTTGCCAGCCATATTGCCGGATCTATTTCGCCACACCACAAAAAAAATTGATGATAAACTCGCAGAGTTACCTTGCAGAATGCTTGTGGTAGGACGAAGATTAAATTTATTATTGACAAGATTTGTCCCTTGGAATAAAGAACCAATGTTTTCCTTTAAAAACGAACCGCCATACCCCTTTTTGAGTTTTCTCCAGTCGAAAAGGACAGTTTTTTTAATTTGCTTGGGGAGGTCATAATTATTTTCGGGAAAATGGTTTATTGGGACCCAGGAGACTAAGAAATTTTTTTTTTATTAAAAAGGGATGTGTACAACCCCCGATCATGCAAAATAAAATGTTCTCTGCAACAGTTTTTATATAGACTTGTGTGAAAAGCCTTGCTGTTTTTCCTTTCCCCGGTTTTAGCAAAAATGTTTTCGGTCACTTGCCTTTGGTTAATAGTACTAAATTTAAATTTGCTCCCTACACAAAGATGATGATGTCGATGGTCTGAAATGAGTACATCCGCATCTCTACTCCCCGTTTATGGAAATTATGTTCTTAAGCTTCGAATTAACATGGGAAATTAATTTCGTTATTATCCTGATTATTTTTCTTGAAATGAGCCCTGCTCGTCAAAAATTCTTCATGGATATTTGCCGTAAAAGACTACATTGCGTTATCACCATAGTCCCTTTTCGGATATATTAGTTCGCAGATTTTTCATATAAATTTATTCGATGCCATACTTTATGCATAAATTGCCACGTCCAAAAAATAAAATGTGTTATCCGGTTTAAAGGCTCGTTTACTGAGAAAATTTTTTTATATGGGGATGATTTTGTTCCCTTTTCGCACGCCATTTTCATTAAAAACCCGATAGATATGGAGCGAGTTCAAATTTAAAAATAGTTTTTAAATTTCTTTTACTTTTTTTTTATAAAATTTTTAAATAAAAGAGGGGATTTATAGAAACAGGACTATTACCAATTTTGATACCGCTTCTGCAGCTCCAAAGGGAAAAGGGAAACAGCATTTTACGCTTAAATTTTTTGGGAAACCCAAAATTATTCCCCACAGTTTTTTCCATAAAAGGGGGCACCAATTTTTTGGCCATGTGGCAGTTTAATGTTTTATCACCAAGACTTTACTGTTAAGAATAAATATCGACTTGGGAAATGGATTGTGTTGGGTAACCAGTTCAAAAAATTTTCAAATTTTTTTTTTGGGCCCGTGTTATACCCTTGGCCCCATTTCCCATGCTGTTCAGTTGTGCTTAGTGAAATTAAATGAATTTCTTTTTTTCAAGACATTGTGCAAATATACCTTTGGGGGGGGCCAATGGTTAAGAATTGCCCCTCATTCCACGTCCTTTAAGACCCCCAGTGCCTTTTTTCATGGTATTAATGTTTGTTCATGGTCATGGGGCTTTACCAAATCCAGACCAAAATTTTGTTTCGACCTTTTTGATGGTAAAAAACCCTTTTCCCCGTAAAGAGGTCGGTTTTTATTGGGGGTCTATTTTTTTTCTAGTGCAAAATATTTTGTGGGACAGATGGCTTGACTTTTCATAAAAAAAAGGGCTTGCAAATAAAAATTTTGGTAAATTTTTTGGGATGGTTCCAAAAGAAGGCCAGTTCCCATAATTCCGCCCGGAAACATTTTTTAAAGGGGGGAAACATGGAAAAAGACCCAAAGTTGCTGTTTAAAATTTGGGTTCAATTTTAACCCCCAAAGATCTCGGGTTTTTTCGTTCAAACCCATTTTTACGCTTTTTTGTCCAGTTTCAGAACAGCGATCCATCCATGTCGGAATATAAGGGTAATTTTAGTTGTTTCTTCATCTGACAAGTCTAAAAATGCCACAGAATTTTTTATCGCCCCGATGACATAAAATATGAGCCCTAAGCCCCCTATGCATGCCCGCTAAGCATTTTCTACGGAATGTTCGGTTTAGAAAGTGGAAAAAGCTCTTTCAAACCGCTGCCACTCATTAAATAACCTATACAGCCCATGAAAGACATTACAGTGTGAAAACCACCAAGACGGGGAATAACGTTCTCCAACTCTGGACCACAGTGACTGGCTACAATATCTCTAGCCTTAAAATAAAGCGGCTGGTCAAATGTGACAAAACAAAATTTTTGTTTTAAAGTTCTGCATTTGTTGGCGGCTGATAGAAGTAGTATATACCTGTATCGTAGTTAGTGGGCGGTGCATTAATAAACGGCAAACATAATATCTGTGATCTTTTAAATTGTTGGTCTTGAGTTGCTTCCTCCATGAAACCGTTCCAACCTCCTATCGATGGTATGTTTGAATATTTAGCATAAAGCCATAATACATCACAAGATGAGGTAAAACTTCCTTCATTGGATGCATTGCCCCTAGGTTTTGTATTAATTTTTTGCAATTCCGACTCATTACTTTTTCTAAACATTTGTAACGGGATATTCCCAAACTGTCCAACGACCTTAGCGGACGGCATTGTTTCTCTACGGGGAATTGATTGATCTGGAGCAATGGCATTTCTGGGTGTCACGCAGTGATTCCTCCATAGCGTGAAATGTGTTTAATCCATCCAATGTATTTATATTGAAGTCAGCATTGTCAAAAGACAAATTGCGAAAAAGCTTCTTCAAGGATTGTGATGGGGGACGCATAATGGCGGATATTTCAAATAAAACACATTCTCTGTACGATGCGGAAAACCCCAATGCTGACAACACATCTAGTAGTTGCTTAGAGCCGAATTTTTTATAAAGGTATGCCAACGCCAATTTGCAGCGGTGATAAAAATGACCGCGTCTTGCAGACGCAATAATCGCATGGGCTATTGATTTACACTTAATGTGCCATTTTTGTATATCACCACGTTTATGTTTGACAATTACTTGTTCGAGGAAATGAGCTAACGTTGGTGGTATTAATGTATCAACTTCTTCGAGAAATCTATCCGTGGGTGGATATTCTGTGTTTCGTACACTTTAGAACGGATGTCTTCCAAAATAATGTCTGCCGCCGCTCGCACAACTCTTAAACGTTCTTCTTCAATATTATTCTTCTTTGATGCATACCATGAATCTGTTAATATTTTAAAACCAGTATTTCGGAACAGACTATAGTTTGTTTAAAAGTTGCAATAATAGAAATATCGTCTTTATATTTTTGTAATAACCGCGCCTTTACTGTTCTCGCATCTGGACGATAATCTCCTGGATAACATTGATCAGTTCATCCATGGAAAATTGACATTCTTCGCCATTCATTTCTAGATAAGTATAAATTTCTTTCCATCGCTTCATCAACGTTAGTAGCCGGTCGGTATCCTCTTTTCTTTTCCGATGGCAGTGGCCCGTAAAATTTTTTTAAACAGTTATGATACCGTCCTTCTACTGCTACCAGATCGTGTACATTTCCAATTCGGTCACATATGGCACGACCCCATTCATCATGTCGTTTTTCAGCATGCGTTATAATTTTCTTTACCATTTCTAACGTCCTTACCTCATATACTGGATCCCGGTGGCTTAATCTAGTTTTCTTCAAATGTCTCAAATATTCTTCGGTAATTTCTGCACTACATAAGAAACAGCATTTTTTGAAGTCAAATTCCGGCACAATTGATCTACGCGATGATGACGGTGCATCCTGCAAGACAATATCAAAATCTCGACGTTGTTTGGCCGCCGCCGCCGCTCGTAATTAGTTTTTATTTATATAATGTTTACGACATGCGTCATGTACAGTAATAGATAGACGATTCATTAAAAATATATTAAGTTTACCATCGTTTCGTTTTTGACTGCACTCGCGAAATGTCTCCAACCCTTTTTGTTTCACCACAATTGTTTTTCCTTCGTTTAAGGTTTTTCACAAATGAAACACAAGAACTCCTCATTAATTCGCCATAATATACGCGTGTATATAGCGTGCATATAGCCGCCACGACAGATCAAAGCACACTGACTGACCGCCACATGCGACACGTGGCGCGAAATAACAAACCGCTGCGCCGTGTGCACTTAGCCGGTTTTAAGTATAAGAGGTGGGGGAAGCACGCTTCGGGATAGCAACAGAGTATTGATGCTTTTGAAACATCGATAAATCGATATTTCTAACTGCGTTAACAGTTTTAAGGTAATTTATCACTAATTTGTTGGATATTGGTAAACGGACCTTACTAATCCCACTTTTTATTAGATTTAAAATAGTGCACCCTATTATTTGGTCCTGTAACTCGAAAACTGTTGGCCTGACAAAAAAACTTTAGATAGCTATTTTGTAGCAAAATTTATTCTCTTCAACTTCTTTTAAATACTTCTTTTTAAAACGTACAGAAAACAAGTTATTCATAAAAACTGATTTTGACCGCCATTTTTTCAAAATGGCGGCGAGGCGGTTCGCACGAGGTCGCAAACTTAACTGCATATTAAGAACCTTCAAGTTTACATTTCTGCCAAGTTTCAAAACTCCGCGACCTTTTGCACCAAAACACTATTTTTATGTATCTAATGACTGGCCTAATATATATATATACAAAATTAATTTTCTTAAGCCTTGTTATAAATAATAAAAAAAAAAATAGGTAGAAATTCTTTGGGCATATAGGCTCCTTAATGAACTTAAGAAAGAAAGAAAGATTAAAAGTCCTGTTAGGTATAACTACTAAGCTTGGTTGGTTTAAAATTACGAGGCCTCCAAGTAAATGGATAACCCCGGGTCCAGCCAATCCGATTACACGTGTTTCACCCTTATTTGGGATGGTCACACCTAATGTAGGCCGTAGAGACCCTGGAACTGCAAAGCAACCAGCTTAAGAACAATCGTACTTCAATACAACTGAACGTAAGAAGCAACTAGCGCCATCTCGTCAAGTTACTTTAAACCAACCAATTTTAGTATCGACAGGTTAAGATATATATATATATATATATATATATATATATATATATATATATATATATATATATATATATATATATATATATATATATATATATATATATATATATATATATATAAATTATATTTTCTTTAGGGTTTCTCTTGGCTTTGGTCTTTTTTTAAACAAAAACACTATTTGTGTTTAATTATATTTATTTTTACTTCATGACGTTTCGGCCATTTTTTTGGCCTTTTTCAAATTCTAAAAGGTAAAAGAGACACTTTTTGTACATATAGTTAACATGGTAAAAACTAACTTACCCTGGAACATAGATAATATCACAAGACGATTTTAAAGTATATAACAATTTCAAAACAAATATACAATTTACATTTACACCAACAGACATTTACTGTGAGTTTTTAAAGCAACGAGATGTATACTTTACTAAGATTACTAAGGCCGGCCGCACACATAATCGAACAGAACAGAACAAGACGTTTCGAGATCTGTTCTGTTTTGTTCTGCCTTGTTCTATAGCGTTTGATGATGTTTTCTTCGTCGAACGCTATCGAACAAGACAGAACAGAAATCCGGGCAGTTGTATTCCACACCTCGTGCAGTGACCTACAATCTTGCAATTATAGTGTTGTTTTTTAGTAAAGTTTTTAGTAATGTTAATACAATTTTATATTTTGTTACAATGGACGAGGAGAAGGAAACGGTACTCATGTTGTAAAATGTTCTACAATTGTTAGACTCGGGAAGGAATAGAAAGGTTTGGGTTCACCCCATCAACCAAAAAAGAAATTTAACAGGCTTCATTGCTGAACTGAGGTTAGACCCTGCAAAGTTTTATAACTATTGTCGTATGACAATGTCAACTTTTGACTACATATTGTGTGAAATTCAAGGAAAGATTCTAAAGCAGAACACAAAATGGAGAGAAGCCATAACGCCAGAGGAGAGACTTCTGCTAACATTAAGGTGAGGTTTTTTAAAAAACTATCATTTTACATATCAGCATGTATTAAATTGTATGTATACAAAAATCTACACAAGTATATCAATACTTGTCTCTTATATTATTTTAAGAAAACGAAAATCAGCTATGAAACATAATACATAATTATTATTTATGAACTGTAGATGTACGAGTAATTCAAATGATATAATTTAGTTCAGATTAAAATAACTATTTCCCTGATTTTTGTTCATTAGTTCATTATGTTCATTAGATCGGTTGACTGGAGTTAAAGACTGTACACCGGTGAAAAAGTTTCCTTGAAGTTGTGGCCCTTCATTAGAATGGTTGAATGGAGTGACAGTCTGTGCACCGGGGAACAAGTTTCCTTGAAGTTGTGTAGTATGATCGTAACTTGAACTTGATGTAGATGTAGGTCGAGAAAAAACGAAGTGTTTATTTTCTTGTTCCTCAATAAGCTTATTTAAAACTTCCATTACTTGTATTTTGAAACGACGTTTTCTACCATCTGTGAGGACGTCTGTGTCTGGTAGCAAACTTGAAATAGCTAAGCATAGGGTTTTCAGTAGTTTTATTGACGTCCAATTTTCGACTCTCTGTACCTACTTTAAGGAAGTCAACCATCGGAGCAGCTTCAATTTCGGCCGGAGTTTTTTTATTCCTTTTCTTTCTGTCATATAGGAATAATGTCAACGTAGATGGTTAAATGGTTTTTAAATATCATTTTCGGTTTTGACAAAAATTACATTATTTTTATTCCTTTGGCATTGTTTTGAGTTTTCCATCTAAACAGGAAGTGATATTTAAAATGCATTTATACAGGATGCCACAGATTCGAGTGCATGCATGGGGATCTCGGAAACCGTAAGAGATACGAAGTCGGTTAAATTATTGCAAAGTTGCGCATTTAGGTGCCTAACAACATGCCGTTTAGAAAGTTGTAAAATTAAGAGTACTTCCGGAGATATCCGGAAAAAAACCAAATTTGCCGATTTTGTTTATATTTTTTTTCTGACGTTATTTAAAGAGATATGAAAAAACAAAAGACACTTTCTCATGGCCACTTTTTAAGCTCTACAAAACAGCATTGAGAGATTTTCCGTACGACGTTTAGTTTTCGTTAAACCATCATCAACTTTATTTTTTTAAATACGGCGCTCAATTGTAATAAAATGTAATAATTTTTTTAAAGCAGTTATAAACCCCATTACAATGATGTATAACATTTACCATTTTTCTGTTAAATAAACATATTTTCCATAATAGACAATGAGTTAGACAAGGAACGCACATCATTTCTTATAGGGGCGTTCCATATTTGTTAATAAATATTAAGTGTTATACATTTTTGTAATTGGGATAATAAGGGGTTCAAAATAATTAAATAAAAAACCCAGGTCGGTATTTAAAAAAAAGTTGATGATGGTTTAACGAAAACGAAACGTCGTACGGAAAATCTCTCAACGCTGTTTTGTAGAGCTTAAAATGTGGCCATAAGAAAGTGTCTTTTGTTTTTCGATATCTCTTTAAATAACGTCAGAAAAAAATAAAAACGAAATCGGCAAATTTCAGTTTTTTTTTTGGTTATCTCCGGAAGTACTCGGAATTTTTTAACTTTCTAATGTGGACATGATTAGTTACACAAATACACAACTTTGCCATAATTTAACCGACTTCGTATCTCTTACGGTCTTCGAGATCCCCATGCATGCACTCGAATCTGTGGCACACTGTATATAATATAATTTATATATAATATAAGTATTCCTATATGACATAAAAAATATATTTTTATTAATCCATCTTTTTAACATTTATATCTTAGTTTTAAGAAGCAATCTAATGGTGCCACTTTTTACAGTGTGGAACAAAAATAATGTTTTTCTGAATTTTGGAAATTTTTGATCCACCCTGTTAGTGGCATCTAGTGATATTATTTATTAAATAATCGCCTTTTCTGGCAGTTCTCAACACATTTTTGGCATGTCTGTATGATATATCCGTGTATATTAAATATAAAAATTGAATATTATAATACTTAAAAAAAAGTCGCAGAAGTGCAAGAGTCTTGCAGGTTGGCCTTGGTCTTGCGTAGTCTGGCACTCCTCGGTCTTGGTCTTGGTCTTGGTCTTGCAAGCGAAAGGCGGTCTTGGTTTTGGTCTTGCTGCAAGACCAAGACCAAGACCAAGACCAGTCTAGCTCATCACTGTAAATCGTACCATTCCTTCATATTACAAGCTGTTGTTGATGCTGAAGGGAAATTTGTTGTTGTCGATGTGGGAGAGGCGGGCAGAAATAGTGACGGTGGCGTTTTCATTTCGTCAACCTTTGGATGTATGTTCAGCAACCAAAGCCTGAATTTACCAAAACCAAGACAACTCTATAATGGCAACCCAACCAAATTTCCCTACATATTTGATGCAGATGACGCTTACGCTTTGCACAAACATATGATGAAACCCTATGCTAAAACCTCACTTACACGTGAAAGAAGAATTTTTAATTATGGACAATCTCGAGTGCGTAGAATTGTGAAATGTGCCTTCGGAATGATGTCCAAAAATTCCGTGTTCTTGAAGTTGCCATGCTATGTCATCCAGACGTAACAAAAAATATTGTGCTAGCTTGTTGTGTCTTACACAACGTCATAAGAGTTAAGGAGGGAAAACTAGTAGATGTCTATAATAAAATTATGGTCATGGAAGAAGACCGTGATAGAGAAAAAGAAACTGTAAACGCCAGAGCAGCGAAGGCTGCGTATAAAGTGAGAGACAATATCATGACTTATTTCAATTCTCCCGCAGGCGCAGTACCATGGCAATACAAAACGGCATTTGTGTAAGTCCAATGTATAGTACACTGCATGGTTGTACTAGTTATCAGCAAACATTACATCAAGATGGAAGCATTCTTTTTTATAAAAATGACACAGCATAATATTCAACATTATGTACAAATAGACTAAAAGTTACACTAATATGTAAATTGATAATATATATCCAAGCAAAAATGTTAACTCATTTTTTACACATGTCCTTCTGAATTACAATAATTATAGAACTAAACATTTATCTAGTTAACAACATGTGCCTAACCAATGTTTAGGCATAGCCATAGGCTTAAGCTGTACGTATACACAGGGTTTTTTTCAGTCAACCACCATTGGGATCTCAGAAACTAATTATTTTACAGCAAACTGTAAAAAAGGTACAATACCTTATTTTTTACGCTAATTATATATTTTTTTTAACATAAAAAAAATAGTCCAATTTTACAATGTGGCGGCCAACTTTAAAATCATAAATGCAAACACACCCTTTTAATGATGTTTTTAGATTTGTCACATAATTTTAAGACTTTATTATTCGTGATATTTTTTTCTTAAAGCTACTGATTTAGGAGCCACAGGGGCTCAGGAAAAATAATTCAAAACCATGATGCAAAAATGAGTTGGTGTGCTGGAAAGGGTTAGGGTGGTACTTACGCATAGGCCTAGGCCTAATTGTAACCTACAATCATCATGAAAAACTGTGGTATTCAATTTGGTTACATTGTGATATGTTTGTTTACAATAATTTATATAAACTCAGTTTGCTAGTATGCTTAAAATAAATAACAAAATATGATATTTTCTATTAATATATTATAATGTTAGTTATTACGACGTACCTGATACGCCCAGTTCGTTTCCGATATCACTCCAGATCTTGCCGATAACATTAATATTATAGTGTTCCTTCAAAGAGATGTTATATATTGCCGGGTTACCTTGTACTAATGCCAAAAGTTTATCCACGTCTACAAAAGATGTAGGGTCGTCCTTAATCTCAGACGGTGACGCCATTAAAGCACAACAAACAAAACAACAACTCCAAATCGCCTCGAATTCCTGGCGGATGCATTAGCTAGTCGGTGTGCGACGGTGGCGCTGGAGTTCAAATTTCCTCCGCAGCGCATGCGCAAATGAGATTGTCTGACAGATTTTTGACTAAAGACGAAACTTTGGGAGACAGCGCCAGTCATGAAAAAACCGTTTGATCGTGTTTTTTGCCTTGTCTTGTTCGATGTGGTGTGCTGGCACTCCATATCTGTCCATTCCAAACTCTTCGCCTTAGACACTGTCAGTCAAAATGTCTTGTCTTGTTCTGTTCTGTTCGATTATGTGTGCGGCCGGCCCAAGTAATTGTTTTCGTTAACCGTGGTGTCATAGATATGCTTCGATTGTAGCGCGGCAATTTGCGATAACGTGTGCTGCTTAGCACGCTGTTTTGCCATCGCAAGTGGCGTTTAGACAGACCGCTCGAGCATCAGGCGATTCGCGATTACGTATGGTGTTTAGAAAAATGACCTCCGGCCCCGTTTAGTAAGTGTTTGACTTTTTTTTAGGTTTTTCGCTACAGGAGACACATTGCAAACCATTGCGTTTAGCTACCGACTTGGAGAAACAACAGTTCGTAAAATTGTTTATGGATGTTGTAAGGCGATATGGAAAAATTTGGGACCTCTGGTAATACCATCTCCTTTAAAGGAAACTTGGATAAAAAGTGGAAGGGATTTCATTAGATTGTGGAATTTTCCAAACTGCGTTGCTGCCATAGATGGGAAACACATAGTTACCGACAAACCACCCAATAGTGGCTCCCTTTTTTCAACTACAAGAAAACATTTAGTATTGTTTTACTTGCATTTGTAGATGCACATTGTAAATTCATCGGCATTGATGTCGACGCCTATGGACGAAATAGCGATCGGGAAATATTTGCGAATTCAGCAATCGGAAAGAAATTGTTAAAAAATACTTTAGATTTACCCCAGGACAAGTCTTTACCTGGCACTAACGAAATTATGCCCCACGTCTTCGTTGCAGATGAGGCTTTTCCTTTACAAAAACATTTAGTGCGTCCATATCCAGGTAACGAAATACTTAAAAACGAGGACTTTAAAATATATAATTACAGACTTAGTAAAGCTAGGCGACAAAAGATTTCGTATTTACCAGAGGCGTCTTCAAATTATCCCTGAGCACCTAGATAAAGTTGTACTAGCTACATATTGTTTACATAATTTTCTTCGAAATGATACATGCCATTGGACCGAACTTGACGACTCGCCTTTCTGTGCCGTGACGGGCTAATGAGCGGTGGTCTATTCATTTGCATGGTTTTAACTCTATCCGTATTTTGACGGACAGCAACGGCCCGTGCTGTGACGGACAAGTGGGCGACAACCTTTATACCTCAGAGACAAACAACGAGACGAGCATCTAAATGTAAATAAATTATCCGAGAGAGAGATAGCTGTTATGGTTTCTTTGTTTGTCTCCAAGGAAAGCGAATGCAGATGGCGTCCGAGGTGAATTCTCGACATTGCCCGCGAAATTTAAATTACTAATTCTATTTTGTTCCTAGTTTCATTAAAAGGAGGTGGGTAAAGATCAACCATTTTTCACCCTTCAAAATCGAAAAAATTTTAAGTTTCGATTTAGGCCATTTTTTACATTTATATTAAGTTAAAGTATATTACTATAATAAATTGATAACAAAATAAATAGTATCGAGAAAAAAAAACCTTTAAACTAAGCACGTTTATTTTTTATTCATTTTAAGTGCCCTATTTTTAATTCGAAAACTTTATTTAGACACTTAATGCGCCAAAATAAATTACCGATAATAAGTATTTTTAAGTTAACTTGTTCCAGTATTAAAAATACTTAATTAATATTTATTATTGTGACGTACAAATCGCTTAAGCAAATTTTGCAAAATAAGGTTTAGAAAACGCTTAAAATGACGAATTCAATAAACATGTCATTTGAAAGTTTTTCTTGATACTTGCTATTTTATTTTTTTATCGATTTATTGTAAATGTAAATTCAGATACTTAAACTTAATATAAATATAATAATATTGCCTAAACCGCGACTTTAACGATTATAATGGGAATAAATGGTCGATCTTTACCCACGTCCTTAGAGGTTCAATGAAAAAACTACTATTACATTTATTTGGTTTTCAATGCATTTTTTACAGACAATGAAATTAAATATAAGGAAAAAAGTTACAGGTAAAGTCAAATTTACACATAAAGATAATCATTATTAGTTGTAACTGATTAAATGGATCTAACAAACAATTTATTTGAGTGCACCGATGCTGCTTTTGATTATTATTTCTATGACAGCCATTTTTTTTATAAATGAAACAAAAAAAAGTGGCATAAGTTGAAATTATGACAAATAATAATAGTATTCTTTATTAAAAGTTAAATTAATTTACAAATTAACATTACCAAAACATGAAAAAAAACAACAATAAAAATGTAGTTAGTATATTTACAATCAAGCCAACACACATATAATATGATAAAGCATAAGGATAATGATACTGCCCATGGATCCAACTAATTGCTGTATAATAATTTATTTTAAATGTGTTTAAATTTTCTAATTTTTCTTCTGGAAGACCTTATTTC
The DNA here is from genome assembly GCA_019359885.1 of Listronotus oregonensis. NCBI lineage: Eukaryota > Metazoa > Arthropoda > Insecta > Coleoptera > Curculionidae > Listronotus > Listronotus oregonensis. The sequence continues at coordinate 74,202 of JAHBCN010002734.1, forward strand.
TTTTTTATATTCTTTAATTTTTTGGTTTCTTCTTTTACATCACTAAGGTATAGCAATTTTACAAATTGATTTAAATGTTAAAGAACAAATATTTTTTTTATGATCAGGGCATATTATCCAATCAAAATTTATACAATTTCTCAAATGTATCTTAGCTTTTAATATTATGTTTTTTTTTAGAAGCGTGTTCTTCTATAGTATATTTCATTACCAGTACGAAAAGGACGATTTTTCCGTGACGCGGAAGTCATGCAACAACGGAAAAATCCATTTCTGGACGTTTAATGAACGGATATTTTTTAGTATACTTAGGTACCTGAAAACAACATAAACAAAAAACATCGCAGAAAATAATTTAAGAAAATTGCGATTATTTATTTTTATTTTTAAAACAGTAAAAGAAATTAACAAAAAAAAATTACAAGCTAATTAAATCTAAGAAAATTAATTTTTGACGGAACCGTTATGATAAATGGTTATATTTACTCTACAATTCGTATTATTGTTGAAGCTCAATCCCTTTTGTATTTCGTTTTGTTAAACTAAAGATGTTGAAGCGGAGTGTGCGTGTATGTTTTGGTTCTCTTGATTGACTGTTACAGATTTTGTAGTTTCCAAGTGACAAGGCCTAAACAACTTTTGGGATACTTCAATTTTTCTTTCTATGGACTCCTCTATATATCCTTCTGCTACATTGGAAGAAAGACATCCTCCGTGTCTTTTCAAAGTGAGCAAATCACCGCCGCTTTCTACCAACATGGTATCCGAAGAACGCCTTAGCCCATGTCCGGTATATTCTTCGTGATTTTTTTGTTTTAAGTATTTTGCAACAAGTTTTGGAATACCACTGATAGTATGGCACCCAACATGTTGAGCGTAACATCTTTGGTTTCGGTATGCAACAAATAATCTTCTACTGTCCATATTTTTAGGGCGGAGATCTGCGTATTTCCGGTAAAGTGCACAGGGATTGAATTTGCAATTTTCATTGGTAATGGTAAAACTTCTTGACCTGTGAGTTTTTCCATCTCGTAAAAACACGACAAGGAAACACCCATTATCTTCCACATCGTCTAAACTCAAACGTCCTAATTAAATCATCTCTGTGGCATGCACCGAAGATGCCAAACACTAAAATTACTTTTGCTAGTAAATATTGTCCATCTGAAGCTTCACATAAAAATTTGGTTACTTGTTCTGATGTAAGAACCTTGGATTCCTTTGGTACATATCCTACAGCTTGTCGTTTTAAAAAAGTGATAATTTTTGGATATTGGTTGTGAGTATTTTCTTTTATTGCCAAACAACTCTTTAACATGGAGAATCGACTCCATAAGGTCCTTTTTCAGAAAAATAAACTAAGAGAATATCGTCACTCACAATTTTAATTCTTTTCTGAGTCCGTCATTCGGTAAAAATGTGATATTTATGTTCATATCTCAACCAGGATTTCACTGGTAATAAATCTGCACTCACTTCTGCCGCTTGTTGTAATATAATATCGGGAATATCCGTATTTTCTTCCAAATCTGAATTCATTTTTTGAAAATGGAATAATTTCACTGACAGAAAATAAAACATGTCATTAATAAAAAAATCGTTGTTATGAACAGTTTCCATGGATGCATTTTTGTATAAGCGCACGGACAGAGGGATCAGGAAATAAAATTCCGTGTGCTGTTCTGAAAATGTCATATTTACTGTATTTTATACACAGTTGAAAATGTAATATTTTCAGCCAAGTAAAACAAAAAATATTATATATATATATATATATATATATATATATATATATATATATATATATATATATATATATATATATATATATATATATATATATATATATAATATATATATTATTAAAATTCTGCAGCCACTCCCGTCTTATGTAGCTCATTTATTATTCATGAAAAATTTTCATATTTTGCAGACGTTGCCTAATCTTGTGATTTCAGAAAAATTTGCAGTTTTGATCACGATGGTGCATTTTTTAAATGGAACACTGTTATTTTTATATTTAGGTTCTTCAAATCTTCCTCTAAAATTTTGTCAACATCGGTCAGTAATTCAGAGAAAAAAATAAAATATAAAAAAATTTTGCACCATTGTATTTAAAAATGAATAAAATACATACCGTGATAAACAAGGAACTTATTGGAGGGTTATATCAGTCGCTTGCGTCAGGGTTATCCGAACTGAAAGGTTCCAAAATTTGTTAAACTCTTCAAATTTGAAAGCAGTTTATTTTTCTTATTTTAAATGAGTCTCGTATATTTTAGGTCGTTAGATGTGTTAAAAAACAAATATTTTCCTAATTATAACCCTATCGAAATTCCTGACACAATAAAAGTTATTCGTTGAAAACTCATTTTCGCATCTATTTTAATAGCAATAACATTGAATAAAAATGATAGGTGGATATGAAAAACAATTTATTGACATTAGAGTTTATTTAACTTACAAAATCTTAGTTTGACATATTATAAAAATTCGAGTAAATTATTATTATTTATTAATTGAATTAAATTAATTTAAAAAAACCTTTAAATGTTAAATAAACCTAATTTTTAATTTTTAATACTTTCGGCTAACATTTATGTAACTTTAACCAATTTCTAGGTAATAATTAATGTTTTTAGGAAACTCTCATGTCAATAAATTGTTTTTCATAGCCATCTATCATTTTTATTCAATGGTATCACTATTAAAATACATACAAAAATTAGTTTTTAACAAATAACTTTTAATGTGTTAGGAATTTCGATAGGGTTATAATTAGATAAATGTTTGTTTTTTAATTCTACATCTAACGACTTAAAAATATACAGGGGCTGGTATTTAAAATAAGAAAAATAAGGTGCTTTCAAATTTGAAGAATTTGACACTAAATTTTGGACACCCTGTACAGTTCGAATTAACCAAACATGACATAAGCGACTGATATAACCCCACTTAATAAGTTCCTTGTTTAATTCTATTAATCAAGCCCTATGGGTATTTTTATTCATTTTTAAATACAATGGTGCAAAACAGTTTTTTTTTAAATATTTTATTTTTTTTCTCTGAAATTACTGAACTGATGTTGACAAAATTTTAGAGGAAGATAGCTGAATACAAGAGGTACCTAAATATTTAAAAAAATACAGTGTTGTATTTAAAAAAATGCACCATCGTGACGTCACACTTTTTTGCGACACCCTGTATAACCAAAATTATTTTTCTGAAATGCACCGTAGGTTAAAGGTAACGTCTGCAAAATATGAAAATTTTACAGTGAATTATAAAAGAACTACATAAGACGGAGGTGAGCTGCAGGACCTGTATTATATATATATATATATATATATATATATATATATATATATATATATATATATATATATATATATATATATATATATATATATATATATATATATATATATATATATATATATATATATATATATATATATATATATATATATATATATATATATATATATATATATATAGGTATAGATTAGTGATGCATGGGGATCTCGGAAACCGAAGAGATACGAAGTCGGTTAAATTATGGCAAAGTTGCGCATTTAGGTGCCTAACAACATGCCATTAGAAAATGTAAATTCCGAGTACTTCCGGAGATATCCGAAAAAACCGAAATTTGCTGATTTCGTTTTTATTTTTTCTGACGTTATTTAAAGAAATATGAAAAAACAAAAGACACTTTCTCATGGCTATTCTTAAGTTCTAAACAGGTTGAGAGATTTTCCGTACGACGTTTCGTTTTCGTTAGACCATCATCAACTTTATTTTTTTAAATACGGACCTAGGTTTTTTTTTTTTTTTTGAACCTCTTATTATCCAAATTACAAAAATGTATAACACTTAATATTTATTAACAAATATGGAACGCCCCTCTAAGAAGTTATGTCGTTCCTTGTCTTACTCATTGTCTCTTATGGAAAATATGTATATTTAACAGAAAAATATTAATGTTATACATCATTGTAATTGGGATTATAATTGCTTCAAAAAATGCAATAAACAATTGAGTGTCGCATTTAAAAAATAAAGTTGATGATGGTTTAAGGAAAACGAAACGTCGTAAGGAAAATCTCTCAACGCTGTTTTGTAGAGCTTCAGAGTGGCCATGAAAAGTGTCTTTTTTTTTTTCAATTCTTTAAATAACGCCATAAAAAAAATAAAACGAAATCAGCAAATTTCGTTTTTTCCCGAATTCCGAAGTACTCGGAATTTTACAACTTTCCAATCAGCATGTTGTAAGGCACCAAATGCGCAACTTTGCCATAATTTAACCGACTTCGATTCTTACGGTTTTGAGATCCCCATGCATGCACTCGCTGCGGCACCCTGTATATATACAGGGGTCGGTATAAATTGGGATAATAAGAGGTTTAAAAAAATTAAAAAAAAAACCCAGGTCCGTATTTAAAAAAAAAGTTGATGATTCTAACGAAAACGAAACGTCGTAGGAAAATATCTCAACGCTGTTGTGTAGAGCTTAAGAAGTAGCCATGGGAAACAGTTTTTTGTTTTTCCATATTTCTTTAAATAACGTCAGAAAAAAAAAACAAAATCAGAAATTTCTGTTTTTTCGGATATCTCCGGAAGTACTCGGAATTTTACAACTTTCCAATCGGCATGTTGTTAGGCACCTAAATGCGCAACTTTGCCATAATGTAACCGACTTGGTATCTTTATTTCCGAGATGCATGCACCTCGAATCTGTGGCACCCTTGTTATATATATATATATATATATATATATATATATATATATATATATATATATAATATATATATATATATATATATATATATATATATATATATATATATATATATATATATAAAATATATATATATATATATATATATAAAATAATATATATATATATATATATATATATATATATATATATATTTTATATATATATATTATGAATTTCCATATTACAAAAATTAGTTTTTAACAAATAACTTTTAATGTGTTAGGAATTTCGATAGGGTTATAATTAGATAAATGTTTGTTTTTTAATTCCACATCTAACGACCTAAAAATATACGGGGGCTGGTATTTAAAATAAGAAAAATAAGGTGCTTTCAAATTTGAAGAATTTGACACTAAATTTTGGACACCCTGTACATTTCGAATTAACCAAACATGACATAAGCGACTGATATAACCCCACTTAATAAGTTCCTTGTTTAATTCTATTAATCAAGCCCTATGGGTATTTTTATTCATTTTTAAATACAATGGTGCAAAACAGTTTTTTTTTATTTTATTTTTTTTCCCTGAAATTACTGAACCGATGTTGACAAAATTTTAGAGGAAGATAGCTGACTACAAGAGGTACCTAAATATTTAAAAAAATACAGTGTTGTATTTAAAAAATGCACCATCGTGACGTCACACTTTTTTGCGACACCCTGTATAACCAAAATTATTTTTCTGAAATGCACCGTAGGTTAAAGGTAACGTCTGCAAAATATGAAAATTTTACAGTGAATTATAAAAGAACTACATAAGACGGGAGGTGAGCTGCAGGACCCTGTATATATATATATATATATATATATATATATATATATATATATATATATATATATATATATATATATATATATATATATATATATATATATATATATATATATATATATATATATATATATATATATATATATATATATATATATATATATATATATATATATATATATATTTATATTTTATTATTAATTATATTAATTAAATTTATTTTAAAATAATTTAATATAATAAAAAATATGATATAATATTATGTTATAGAAAGATGTGATGAAACACTATCAGATATTTCCTGCAAAATCTGAATTTCCGCTAAGAGATCTTGGTTAGTTTGAGCTGCAAAATATTCTGTTTCTCCAATACGCGTTCAGAAATATTTAGAAATGATTTTAAATTTGATAAGAGCATATGATCATCATTTTCGCAATTGGTTGTTGTAAAATTTTGATTTCTTAAACCGTTTAAAATTTGAGTTTTTAGGCTCCCTATAAATTGTTTAACATTTGGGTTGTCATTACAGCCACACCCATAACGAATTGCGCCAAATAATTTTTCTAACGGATCCTGGTTTAATGACCTTGGTCGTAGCATAGTAGCACCCTTTGAATTTAGACATTTCCAGATTCCTTGAATGGCATTCAAGGAAATTATCCATCCAGTTTGTGAAGGAGATTTGGATTGCTTTTGTGTGCCGTTTTTTAGGAATCTTTTAAAAGTCAAGCTATTTACGTTATGGACTACCTCGGACCAATAGCTGAGATGGGGGGAGTTTTCATTCACAGTACAACGGAGGCTCTTTCCTGCAGGGGCATTTCCATTGAAACTATCAATCAACGTATCCATGAATCTTACAAATTCTGCAGTGGCAACCACTCTTTGCTCAAGTATACCTGCAATAAATTACACATTTTGATTATAACAATCTTTAAGTATCTACATGAGTTGAGTAATAAGAAAAAAATTACTATTTGTAAGGAAAACTTAATCCCACAAAATATTTTAGAAACGATAAAAAAAGTATTACCGACACTAACAAGCGAGTACAAAAATGATCCAGTGGTATGACTCAAAACTTGTGCAGCTACACAAACTTTCATAGCATATTTTATGACCGGTTGCAGGTGAGTCTTCTTGATTTTGTGCATGGATTGTTTTTGTCAATATTATATGCTGTTCGGATGTTTTTAAATCTAACTTCCATAACTGTTTTGCTTGTTTCATTCCCAAATGAGCAAGGCAGAAGAACATTATGTTTCCTAAATAAGTAGAACGTGCATTTCAACAAATGCGGAGGGTCATACATTGAATAAACTTTGCAGTCCTTAAACATAAAGAAGGGTGTCTCTATGGTTTCTCCCAATGACTTCAAGGCCTTTACATTACTAACTCCCATGTCGCATACTGTTGTTACAACATCCACTTTTCCATATATTTTGGCAGCGTGCAAAACTTCAAAAATACATTGGGTTAATATTGTTGATTTACATCCATTGAAGTTAAAATAAAAAGCCATTGGTTGCTTCCAATTTCTGACTAGTCCAACAAGCATAAATACTAGTGCCTTGTTTGCCAATTTTGAGTTGCCACACTCAATCTCAGAACCAAAATCTTGACACCCAAAGATTCTGTCGGAACCAACATCATACTGAACATAGACCTGTCTAATAAGTAGCTGATTACGGTAAAAAAAAAACTTGCTGGAGGACAAACAACCCGCTTAGTAATTTAACCTGCCTGTGCATTGTTCTGTTTTACAGTGATTTTTTCGGATTTCAAGTAGTTTAAAGTAACTTTTTTAAAATATTTATATTATTTGGGACTCTTAGTAGTGGTACTTATAGAGAATCAATCATGAGCGAATATTTTGTGAAGCTACAAGCTGAAAATTCTGATGCCGCAAATCGATACAGACAAAAGCTCTCCGAATTAATTTTGTGGATCCGTTTTGTTGAAAAGAGTCGGATTTAAGTATGAATCCTGCTGACTTTCTCCCTGTTACTCAAATGGATATTGTCTACTATTTAGTGCTTACAACAAGCTATTACGCACAACAACAAATGAAAGCCTATAAAAGCTTGAATGCTTTTCAATACTTTCAGTGTTGGTTTGTTACTGGATGTGGGGCATTAAAGCTTGTTGAGACGACAGTTGTTTGTTGAAGGCAAGGTAAGTGTATTTATTGACGGAAAGTTATATAGAAGTATTTCCAATTTAGGAATAAATTTTTAGGTGAAACATTCGCAGAAAATAAATAAAGCATCAATCTTGTTTAAAATAGAAGGAATCTTGTAAAAACCCACTCTATCCCTGTCTCTTCTATTAGCACAGTTAATTACACTACAAAATGAAGGCATTATAATTATTAACTTCATAAAAATCCTTGTAAATGCACGTTCGCTTATAAAAACCAAATTTAAACCTGTCCTCCAAGAGAATAAAAGTAAACTGAAATCAGCTGTTGTTGATAGTTTGTTAGACTGCTTTATTCTCCTAAATGTCAATCTCATCAAAAAGGAGAGCACAGCATTTATCAATACCTTTTGGCAGCTTTTCATCAAGTTGTTTTAAAAGATGGGGATTAATGCCTACATCAAATTGAACTTTTTCCAGGAGGGCTGACAAAGTTTTCTTATGAGGCAGCGCCAAGAATTTTCGGAGTAGGGTATAGCAACTGGGTCTTCTCTTGAAAATACATAGAGCTAAAAGCTTATCATCTAAGGTCCATCTTCGTCTTTTCCTGCTTTTTGCCTTTGATCTGCGGATTTGTGACATCATTAAATGAGCTGTAACTGATGACATTATATCTTTAAATAAGGTGCAAACAACATTGGAGTCAGCCAAGTTGGAAATGGCTCGCATGTCATGAAGCCTTTTCTTAAAAAGAGACTTGATTTTCCTGAGATGGTCCTTATTCTTCGTTATTATATTGACAATATGTTGTTTTCGAGGAGTAAAGTCTTGCTCAGTAATATTTCCAAAATTTTTTAAAATTTCACGTCTTGTAGCAGTAGACACTGGTCTTTTGGATGATGAGAAAGGTGTTTGAGGTGGAGTATGAAGCTCGATGGAAGTACAGTGGAAGCGGAAGGCATTCTGTCTGTACTGGTATTCACATTGTCTGAAATAAAGAATAAAAATAATATAAAACATTATTTATTTTTCTCTGAATAAAAAAAGGTGTCCACTCATTAAAAATAGTTAGTTGTTGAAATGAAGGAAAACAAAGTACACATCATTGTATAAAGTTCTCATAAACTTAAGTTACTATTACATTGAGATTTGACCAGTATTATTGCTTAATAAAATAAAAAGTTAATTTAAAAAAGGTAAATCACAATAATCACCAAATAATTTTCTGAGTGTGAATCTGAAAATTAAACTCGATATTAAAATAACAATATATTTTATAGCTGCAGCTAAAAAAAGTTACAGATTACATAGTCTACGGTGTTATATAGTAGATAGAGGTGTATTTCCAAAAAAAAATGTCATGTTAGTTTGATAGCTGGACAAGTCTTGTCATCATTCATAATATTTAATATATATAATTATATATATATATATATATATATATATATATATATATATATATATATATATATATATATATATATACATATATATATATATATATATATATATATATATATATATATATATATATATATATATATATATATATATATATATATATATATATATATATATATATATATATATATATATATATATATATACGGAATAGAGAGGGAAAGACTGGACAATACGCTCATCCCCAGAACCTATTTATTACTAATACATTCTTTAAAAAAAAAACAAAAATAGGAAATGGACATTGCAAGCACCTAATGGTGAAACGAAAAATGAAATAATATTATCCTGACTAACAGGCGGAATACTATAAAGGATGTTAGCGTTCTTAACAAGTTTCAAACTGGTAGTGACCATAGATTAATCAGAGCGAAAGTAGTACTGGACACACTATTAGAAAGGCTAAAATTAGTCAGACAACCAACAACCATAGGAATAGATACTGATAATCTAAAAGAAAACCCATGAACGATAATCTATTAAACAACAAGCTTCACGATCAAGAAGTATACCACAACAGCTAATAGAAACGGTAATAAGTTGCGCCAAAAGGTAGAAAGTCGAAGACAACAAAACCGACCTAAGAAACTTTTAAACGAGACTAAAGCACTCCTAAAAAAAAGACAAATGAAAATACATGGTAACATACATAGACTAGAATACACCGAACTATGTAAAACAATAAGGAAAAAAATTGCAGAAGAGATTAAAAACTATAACGAAAAACTTGTACAAACTGCAATTAAAAACAGGAAAAGCTACAAGAAAGCCCTCATTATTGGAAAGAAGCAAATTATCGCTCTAACCAACAACAATGTCCGAATAACAAACAAGGAAGACATAATAAGCCTGGTAACCCAATTCTACAGTGACCTATATAAAGCCCCGAAGTCATATGAACCAAAAAGATTACCCCAACTGCAAGGCGACGTCCCAGAAGTTCTCGTGGAAGAAGTAGAAAATGCGCTTAAAGATATGAAAAATGGAAAAGCAGCAGGAAATGATGGAATAACAGTCGAACTGATTAAATATGCTGGTAAAAAGACTTGGAAAATACTAGCAAAAATTTACACCAGTTGCCTACAAACAAGACATACCACAAATCTGGAATTGCGCCAACCTAATACTAATCCACAAAAAAGGCAGCAAAGAGGACATCAGAAATTACAGACCAATATGTCTACTACCAGTAATAGAATGCATAACATATTAGATGCTGCACAACGACGAGAACAGGCGGGATTTAGAAGTGGCTTCAGCACCATTGACTATATACACACGCTAAGGGAAATCATCAGCCGAACCAAAGAATATGAACTACCACTAGCTCTAGCGTTCATAGATTTTGAGAAAGCCTTCGACTCGATTTATTCCAAAGCAATAATAAAAGCCTTAACAAATCAGGGGATTAACAAACCTTATATAGACACTCTTGCAAATATATATCAAGAAGCTAAAGCCAGGGTTGTAATATACAAGGAACTAACTCCTGAATTTCCCACTAGCAAAGGAGTACGACAAGGAGATGCAATATCCCCAAAGCTGTTCACAGCAGCACTAGAGGAAATCTTCCGCAAACTGAACTGGACCACTAAAGGCCTGCAAATAGATGGAGAATACCTTAGCCATCTAAGATTCGCAGACGACATAGTTCTAATTGCCAATACCCCTGCAGAACTACAACAACAAATAAATGAACTGAATGCGGCTAGTAACGAAGTAGGTCTCAAAATGAATTTAGCAAAAACAAAAATAATGTACAACGATTTGGCAGATGAGCAAGATATTCTAATAAATAACACAAATCTGGAAATAGTAGAAGAATACATATACCTGGCCACCTAATACATAGATCAGGATCCCTACTACCAGAAATCAACCGAAGAATCAAGTTAGCATGGAGTGCTTACTGAAAAAATTCAGTTATATTCCATTCCAGAATGCCACTCCTCCTAAAAAAGAAAGCATTTCACCAGTGTATACTACCAGTTATGACCTACATATGTGAGACCTGGACACTTAAAACAGATATTGCAAGAAAACTCTAGGTATCAATGGAACGCAATATGCTGGGAATAACGAAGAGATACCGCAGAAGAATGGTACAACATGGTACCCACGAGGTATTAAAAGACCTAGAAGAAGACCACACCTGAGATGGGACCATGACACAAGGAAACTCGCAGGAACAAATTGGGCCCGTATAGCCAACAATAGAGACAAAAAAAAAATATATAATAAATAAATATATATATATATATATATATATATATATATATATATATATATATATATATATATATATATATATATATATATAATATATATATATATATATATATATATATATATATATATATATATATATATATATATATATATATATATATATATATATATATATATATATATATATATATATATTTATATATATTAATTAAAATTTATTTTCCTAAAATTGAGGCTTTTTAAATGAAAAAGAAAAACTCTTTTACTACGCCAAGCTTTTCTGGAAT
>JAHBCN010002735.1:0-86071 GCA_019359885.1 Listronotus oregonensis
ATATTTTTATCATTTAAACCATTAAAAATAAATGCATAATTGATGGCTTAAAAAAATCCTTTTAGGCAGAATATAAAACAACATCATTTCCGACCCAAATTTATGCCCACATCGAACATGGACAAAATAGAACAACCAGTTATATCAAAGTAACGGTTTTCTTCAACAGTTAAAAGAAATTTCTAACAGGGCGCATACAAAAAGAAAACACTCGAATCCTTCAAAACAATAATATACCACTCCCATCTTCCCATACCCTGTAATTCTATAACCGAAATAATAATTTAACGGTTCTATTCTGTCTGGCGAAAGAAATAAAACTAGAAAAGAATCTCAAGGGCGAGGACAAGGGCGTCGGTAACCCTATCATTCGACTAATAAAGAACCTTTCGGAATTATAATTTAATGCACCTTTTAAAAAGGCATTTACATGCATCGAGCACGACGTTTTGTGCATTGAAATGGCGGCAACAAAAGGTGTACGGTGCATCGGTAAAATGGTTTTCTCGCAGACTGGATATATTATGATGTGACAAATGAATTGTTAATATATTCTATATTTATATTGTTGTGGCGGATTTATTTATGTGGGTAAAAACTACGTATTTACAATAAAACCCTGATTTCAATAACACTAAAAACTTGGATTTCCATTGTCTTTATTTGTTAATTGATACAAAACTTTTCGGCTAGTAATGTTATCAAGTTATAACTAGAAACTATTTTTAAAAGCTACGATTATATACTATCCGTTGTTCACCGAAGCTTGATCGATTTTCCACGGTTTAGCAACGGCTGCCAGATATTCGGAATATCGACACTAGGTTTGCTAAACACATTTTGGTTGTTAACAATTATTACAGCTTCTTTAAATTTTCTTTTCTTTCAGTGGGTTTTTTATGAATAACTTTTGCTTCCGACCATTGTATGCGTTGTTGTTTTGACCAAGCGTGTTCGGCAATCCCTGACTTCGATATTTCACCTCGTTCCGTATGTTTTTTGTGTTCTTTTACTCTAACTTCGAGTGGTCTTTTCGTTTCTCCGATGTATGCCTTACCCACATTCACAGGGAATTTGGTAAATACAGTCATTATTGGAAACATTGTTGTCCGGTCTCGTCTTGGTAAGAATACTTCTTAGAGTGGTTTGAGATTTAAATGCCGTTTTAGTATTATACTTATTCGCGATTCAGCGGATCTTTTCAGAAGTTCCTTTATTATATGGAATTGTCATAAATACTTAGTCATGTAAAGTCTTGTTCAAGTTGGAGTTTTTTGTCTTATTTTGATTGTTTCCTTTACCAGTCTCTCACTGTACTGTTACATAAGGTCACTGCGCGGTTATATAGAATACGTATGACCGCCTGTTTCGTTTCGTTGGAGTGATTAGAATTCTGGTATAAATATTGTCCAGTTTGGGTAGGTTTTTTGTATACCGAGGTTTGTATATGTCCAATATTTCGTTTGACTTTAACGTCGAGAAAAGGTAGTGTCGAGTTTTGCTTCTTCTCCATTGTAAGAACAATGTTTTAAATAATGACTGTATCTACCAAATTCCCTGTGAATGTGGTAAGGTATACATGAGGTAACTTACGGTTCCATAGTGTGGTGGTCCAAAACAGAACAGATCACGGCAAAACATAAGCTAGATCAAATTCAAAGAATAACATGTTTAAACATCACAGGTGCTATAAGGACTACACCGACTAAAGCTATGGATATGATATTGAAACTCACCCCCTTGATATTTTTGCAAGGAAAGCGGCTTTGATGACTCTAACACGCCTCCTCATGGTCGGCCTAGACATTAATGTAGGCACTGGCTCAACTGGACGACGCCTGTGGAGGGATGTTACAGGGGAACTTTCAATTCTACAGTCAAGAGCGGACTGTTCTAACTGGCCACTGCGGGCTACGAGGACACCTATTTAAAATGGGTCTAACAAACACAGGTGTATGTAGAGGCTATGAACAAGAATATGAGACCGCGGAACACATTCTTTGCGATTGTCCCGCCCTGACATTTGAAAGGAACTCCATGCTGGGCACGAACTGGCCATTACTGGCGGAAATTAGGGAGATTCCACATAAAGACGCCGTCAACTATTTTAAATCAATAGGTTGGACGACGCAGTGAATCTCCCGCCTACAAGAGGAAGCACAAAGGACCTACTGAGGTCTAGGTGCAGTGGTATATTACCACCCTCAAAACATTCAGATCAGAGAGCATATAAGTCGCAGCTTTTAAGAACAACTTTTAGTTATCACTTAAAAACGGTTGGACACACATTATTAACCTAAACGTTATGTACCAATTAACAAACAAAGACAATGGAAGTCCAAGATTTTAGTGTTATTGAAATCATAACATGGTCTAACACTTTTAAGGAAACAAAATACTAATTGTTGTGGTGAACAAATATCTAGCATGACCATGGCTTTATCTTTATCTCCATAATTAAGTAGGATTTTTATGGAAAATTTTAAACCTTATTTTGTATACACTTATACAGGACTAACATTTAGTCCGCAAAAATTACACGATTTTGGGCTGTTTTGTTTTCCCGGTTTAGCGAGATATTGTTACCCCCCAATCCCCATTGAATCACATCATATTACCCTTTCCAAGCTCCGTGTTTCGCCTCACACTCCGCGGCGTAGTGCGCTTCTTGTGAATGAGCAATTTGTATTTATCCTATTTTATTTGTTACTATTTTGTTATTATTTTTTGGTATAAATGGCGTTTGTAAATGAGTTACTACAAATATCTCATAAAAAAATGTACCTTTTAACCAACCCCTTATGGTATGACTTTTTAAATATAATACCACTTTTAATTTTTCTGGGTAATCAGAAGCTTAATTACCAACTCCCATATTAATAACTTTAAAAATGACGAGTTTTTTATACAAACTTTCATCTCCATTTCAATCCCCCAAGGCATGTAATTTCAAATATTTTAAAACATTTTTAATCGTTACCAATAGCCTACATACCAATTTTTATACTTCTAAATCCAGAAATGACGGAGTTCGATATAAACGTTTATCCCCCAACTTTCCTAAAATCCTTTTTTAGCCGTTGACTCCGAGTTTTCTGAAAAAACATAGCCCTAATTACCAATTCTCATATTAACAACTCAAAAATGACAAACTTTCATCCTCATTTATTGTTATTAATAGCCTACATACCAAATTTTAAACTTCTAAGTCTAGAAATGACAAAGTTCGATATAAATAACTAAGTGACCTTTCGCTTTTTTTATAGAAGATTTTCTTACTGTTTATTACTTACATCTGTAAACTTAACTAGGAAGCACAACTTACCTGAAACAAAAGAAAAGTATATTAGTCGGCATAAAAATTTAATTTAGACTGTTTACAAGTTAAGATTTGCCAGATTGATGGAATCCTTAATAATTGTTTGGCATATAATAACAAAGAAAAATAAACACCTAGAATTTATCTTTCTATGTCAATAATATTTTGCAAGAATATTTATTTTTCAGTCTAGTAAAAAATTGTTAAGCCAGTTTTAGTCATGTTAATAAATAGAAAATGTCAACTTTATATCTCTGTCACACTAAAGTATTATTCCATCAAAAACACTCATATAAAATAAGGGTCAAGTTCCCATCCAAAAATATCGGCCGCCTAAAATACTGAGATTGAAAATTATTTTTTGTCCATACAGCTCTTGGTGAAGCCTAATGTGGTAAGGATGAAACTAATACCTATAAACGATGAGATTCATTTGCTTCCACTTCGAAAACATCAACTGCTATATTTTTATTTGTTTTAATTCTAGTCCGTGGTTTAGCTTTCAAACTAACAAACTAATTCTTTTTGATTACTCATAAAATTAAGATTATTTCAACTTTTACATTAAAATGAGCTTCATGTTCTCTTTTTTTAAATAACTATTTTAACGTCTAGTTAAATTAAAATCTCAGACCTAGTTTTTAGAGAAGATTTAAATTTTCAAAGATACTTCTCATTTTTTACAAGGAGGTGAAAAAAATATTATTAAAATAACGTATAATATGCTCACCAACCAGACCTGAGACGGATCCTTTAAAAAAGGAATCGATTTACGGATCCGGATCCTCGTAAAGGAATCGAATATCCTCAACGAATCACGATTCCTTTTTTACGGTAAAATGAAATTGAATCCAGGGAATCGATTCCTTTTTATCGGATCACGAATCCTGTTCATGTTTAGTTTTTATACTTAAAAATGGTAACTATGATACGAATGATACTACATAATTACATAATCCAGATGATAAATCAAGCGTCAAATATTTTAACACGAAGCCCGAGCCGCAAAATATATTTTAGCCTCATTTTGAAGTGCTGTAACTCTTTGCCAAATTAGTTTTTGGTAAATATTTTTCAAATTTGAATATGTTATTTCTGAGACCAACAGAAAATCACCCTTAAATGGAACATTATTTTGAACTTTATTCCAAAACTTGCGATGTTAGATCTTGATAAGGTTTTTTTTTATCTTGGGCAGTCCACGAAGGCTGATGCCTAAGTACTAACGTACTGTGGGTGTCTTAAGTGTGGTGAGAGGGAGTTTGTTCACACGGGACTTAAAAATTTAGAGATTGGGAGAAGAAGGAAAAATTTCTGCGGGCAGCAGGTTCCATAGTCTTGACACTCTAGGGATGAAGGAACGAAGCAAGCGGGAAGTTCGGGGCCTTTCTAACTGAACTGTAAAAGGATGCATAAAAATTGCACTACGTGTTGCTCTGTTGGGAGCTGCCAGAGAAGGAATTATACTGGCCAACTCCTCTGAGCAGAAGCCGTGAAAATACCTATAGAAGAACGACAGATCCCCTACAGCTCGACGGTGGGCAAGAAACCTTTTTGTGAGCGTGGGATCATTAATAGGACGAACGACTCTTCTTTAAATGGAGTCCAGAATGCTAAGTGTTGTGAGGAACGCCATTTTCCAGACATGAAAACAATATTTCAAAGAGAGTCTGATTTGGGGTACATACAGAGTGTACAGATTGGAAGAAGAGAAATATTTTCTGGCTCGAAAGAGAAATCCAAGCGTTTTTGAAGCTGCCGAGGCTATGGATGTAATGTGTTTGTGCTAGTTGAGGTTGTTCTCAAAAGTAACGCCGACAAGATTAAACGACTCTTTGTTCTGCAGAACTTGGCCGCTCATATGTAAGGGATGAGCACTTGCAGAGTTTTTTCGCGACAGCGAACATGACTGTGTTTTCGAGGCATTAAACTGAACAAGATTTTTGGCGCCCCAATCCAAGATAAGTTTGAGGTCTTGTAAAAGAGATATCTGCATTGACTTGCGCTTGCTTTCCAAATCAGAATTACATGGTGGCTTAAGAAATTGAATACTAAAGTGGAGGGTACTATCGTCAGCAAAACTATGAATGGGATTGATTGAGGAAGAGAGAAGATCGTTAATGTGTAGAAGAAACAGCGTGGGTGCCAGCACTGAGCCCTGGGGTACCCCAGCATTAATTTAGTAGAAGCTTGAAAAATGTCCATCTACAGTAACTGATATACGTCGATTAGAAAAGAAACTGGAAAGCCAAGAGCAAAGCTTAGGTGGAAGACCGTAAGAAGGAAGTTTGTTAAGAAGCCCATCATGCCAGACCTGATCGAAAGCTTTGGATAGGTCAAGAGCAACAATCTGGGATTCACCAAGAAACTCAAGGGACTTGTTCCAGTTGTGTGAGACAAAGGAAAGAAGATCAGCTGTGGATCTACTGTGACGGAATCCGTACTGTCTATCATGTAAGATCTTATGTTTTTCGAGATACTTTAAGATTTGGAAATTAATTAATTTTTCCATTACTTTGCAAACAACAGAAAAAAGAGATATAGGTCTATAGTGAGAAGGAAGAGTTTTGGATTCTTTTTTGGGGACAGGTTGCACACGTGCAACTTTTCAACTCTCCGGGAAAATGCCCGTGTCGTAAGAGATTCGAAAGAGGCGAGTTAGGATGGATGCAAGCTCGGGAGCACATTTCTTTAAGACGATTGCTGGTATGCCATCCAGCCCAGAGAATTTTTTAGTATTAAGAGAAAAAAGAATACGCTTGATCTGTTTAACTTTAAAAATTATATCGGACATATTATGAGAAACAGGGACAACTGTTGGAAGAGGAAGATTAATAGGGGGATTAAGCGTAGAATTTGCAGCAAATTGTTTGGCAAATAGTTCGGCTTTTCCTTTAGAGGTAGAGACAATTCCATCTTCAGAGATTAGGGGTTGAAAAAAATTTGTGCAAAAGTTTTGACTAATATTTTTGGCAAAGGACCAGAAAGCTTTACTGCCATTTCAGCAAGAAACTTTATCTTTAAATATAATTCTTGAGACAACCTTAAGGAACTTATAAATGGAATATCTTATTGCAATTTTACGGGAAGTTTCACAATATTATTTAATAATTTATATGCTGAGGAAATATCAAAATGTATAAAACCTATGAATTTATTTTTGTAAAACACCCTGAATAGTTAAAATAAAATGTCCTATTTAAAAGTCCCTCGGGGTTATCTCAAGGATAACATTAAAAAAATTATTAAGATCGAGCAATCAAAACCTTTAAGATCCAGTGCAAGTCAAATTTATGCCCGTTTTTGGATACAACACTCTTTGGTTACAAAAAAAGTGTTTTATTTAAATGTTGTTTCTCTGGACCTGTAAAACAACATATTTTGGTTTAAGGGTATATTTTTATTAAAGGATCAAAAGGCAAAATTTCTTACTAAAAAATTTACTTTGCTTTTTTAAAATTTTTATGTTGCTGTTTTCTCAGTTATATATTCAAAAACCTTGCAACATCAGCCGTTTCAAAATTTTTAAAAATTAAACAGGAAAAAAAGTATGATTTGTATAAACTTACAGATAATTTTGTCTTTTCCGTTACCAAGGAATTACTAGCTATTTTAGTAAAATTTTATAAACTAGAAATATCAAAACGGGTTTTAAAATTTTAAATTACATAAGAACATGCGAAACCAATCAGAAAAGTTTGAAGTAAATCACATTTTTTAAAGCGATAACCTTACAATTCAGGCGGTATTTTTAAAAATCGTTCTTTTCACATCCGAATTTCAATACATATAAGCACATGAAGTGTAAAATAATAAATAACCTATATAAAAGAATAGGCATCGATCTAACTTTACTTTCCAAGTTAAAAGTAACTCATCGTTTTTACATATTAATATCCAGAGCTTTAATAAATATGCGTAACGGACAAGACAAAGATGGTAACAGACTTGACATAAAAACAGTGTTGTTAGAGTTGTAATCAATAAATAAATTTTATTTATAGATTACAATTCTGTATAAAAAACTTTTTTAAATCATCAGTAAGATAATCAAAATTAAAAATGTATTTTTTTACAGGCCAAATACAAAAAATTTAAATGGCTAAAGAAAGTTTTTTTTTCTTTTCGGGTCAAAAAATTCACCGACAATATGTGCCCATCAATAGCCTCCACTTACCCTGAAAAAAACATAAGTCCAGAATAAATCTATTAAAGAGTAAGGCGTGTTGTTAAATTCATCGATGAATCGTGCGCACTAATCGCTGTTTCATCAAGCCGTTTTTAAATTAATTGATGAAAAAGCACTAAAGAAAGATGGCCGTTGTTTTAGTAGTATATGGACAAGGATAAAACTAGCGGTTTTCTAGTGTGACGTCATGATAGCTTTCAGCGCTAAACCATCTGATGAATTTACAACACGCCTGTATTTAATTAAAATTTACCTGGAAACCAATTGTTGTCAAAAAGAACTGTAATCCACTGGCCCACTGAAGGCCTATCTTCATCAGAATATTTTAAATATTTATGTATGTTAAGAATTAATTCGTTTCATAAAAAAATTGTTACCATAATTATGTTTTAAAAAGGCAACACTTTTTTAAAGGACTGGTAGAATCTTTGGATTGAATAAAAATAAGTAAACTTCCCAAAGTGTAAGCAAATATCTAAACAAGGGCACTCTGCACAACTAAGACTCCTACGATAGTATTCCTTTTGGTTGTCTTCTGAGTTGGCCCAACAGATTTGGTGCGCCTTAGTGATATTTTTATTAATTATTGTAAGTTAAAAGGTAAATTCTCTTTTGCCTTAGATATTTTTTCACTTTTAATTTTAAATAGTTTAATTTTACAGATACCATTTATTCAAGATATGTCACAACCTTCCAAAACATTTTTATTAGCCATTTGTTTTACTACAGCTCCAACACCATATACTGGACCTTTTTCATGGCCAGATGCGTTAAAGTTTCAACTTACATCAGTACCGGGAAAAAGGTTTTGAAGATTTTTTCCAGCCAAGTACAGATTAAATCTGTTCTTATATTGTTTGTTTTCTTTTAAATCTTTTAAATTAACATCCTTGACTTTTTTTTCTAATTGATCCTTAAAGGCCACTTCAAATAGCAATTGACTTTTGACATCTTAAGATATCTCACACCCCTTTAATATATTGTGCACTTTCGTGAGAGGTGAATTAATTGGATACGCCTGATTTTGGAAGTTCTATTTCTTAGGGTTTTTGGGGATATTTCTGGAAACTTACATGTTTCTAGCATTTCAACAATTAAGTTATCGTCTGGAGAAAATGCGTAAGCAAATTTGTCTTCTACGTTTTCGTTTTCTTGATCTGAATCGGGTGGTGTTCGATTTATAACATCCTGAAGAACTTTTTTCTTGTTTCTATAAATTATTTGGTAATTTCTCCATTTTTTCCTTTGAATTTTCTGATCCTTTTTTTCATTTGCTTTATATTGGGTATCTTACCTTTCTTTTCCTTTCTCGGTCCTTTATTTTAACTAACTCTTTTTTTTCAGTACTCAAATTTGGTCTATATTTTCTCATTTTTGTTTTGCACTTCTTTTTGACTGTTCAATTTTATTTAAATTAAAGGTACATTTTTTGGATTTTTGTTTTCTTGTCCCGCATTAGGATTAGTTGGTTTTTTTACTTAACTCCTAATCTTTATTACTGGAAAGTTTTGTCTTCTGCAGTTTTTCAAAATTAGTCTCACTCTCATTTTTGTTTTTTAAAATGGTTGACAGCACTTTCTTGTTGTCTAGGTTTTTATTAACTTTTTTCTTCTCCTCTCCTTTAATCTTTCGATAGCGTCTTTTTTTATCATTTCGCAATCATTCAATCAAAGCCTCTATTTTGTCTTTGTCCATTCTATGACTAAACGTTTATTATACTTATTAATAGGTAATACTATGTCAAGTCCGTTAGAGTCTTGTCAATTCCGTTGCTTATAATTTCGGTAACGGAAGTGATAAAAAGGTGATAACGGACTTGACAAATTTAACAAATTTGCATTGAACGCGAAAATTCTTTGTGAAATTCGATTTATTTTTAGGTTATGTTTTAGAGGTATATGCACAGATTTTTTCCCAAAACTATAAGAATTTAAAAATTTTAGTTAAAAAAAAAACATTGTAACAGAAAAGACGGACAAAAACTGGGTAAAGCACTCATTTTTATTAAAAGATTTAACCTATTAACATACAAGAAAATATATTTTTATACCTTTTTACTGGGAACAGCACTTCTTCTGTGTGCACATCTAAACAACTACCAAATGTACATGGTTGCCTAGATAAACAGTCGCGAAAATGCCAAACGGAACTTGACATCGCTACCTCGGACAATAACAAAATTGAAAATTCTTAATTGTACAAGTATATATTTTTTTAAAAGCTGTATATTTTAAAAAGAAAATCGCCAAGAAATAAATATAAAGCTATACATTCCAAAAGAAATTATACTAAATTATAGTATTATGGCTCAATCATATTAAAATGTCCTGTGGACAGGTAACGGAACTTGACAAATCTTTAAAATATTGTTGAAAACTATGGTTTTTTTATTAACAAGCTAAATTTGAACTTTAAATTGTAAAACACAATACCCATTCTGGATTATATGGACAATAGTACAAGCATAAAGCTTTTAAATTTGAAAATAATTACAATGGACTGCTTATTTTGGAAAGTGGCCTATTAATAAAAATATACCGTTAAAATCATATATTAGGTGTGTTTCCTTATTAAAAGATTTTAATAGGCAGATGTTTAAAAATTCTTCATCTTTATTTCCGAAAATAATGTGATGCCGATTGAGAATATCAGGTAAAAATTTGAAAATTTAAAATGGTGGATTTTGGCATTTGTAAACCTATTTGCCTTCAATTCAGGATAAAAGGATTTTTAAGGGTACTAGGTAAAAATTTGGAAATTTGAAATGGCGTATTCAAAATGGAAGATTTTGGCAATTCTAAACCGATTTGTATCCAAATTAGAATTATAAGGAATCGATTCTGTTTGGAATCGGATCCTTTTTAAAAGGAATCGATTTCGGATCATTTTAAAACGAATCCTGATCACGGATCCTATTTTTAAAAAGTAATCGATTCCAGCCTTCGGATCCCTAAAAAGAAATCGATTCCTGGATTTGATTCCTACCCAGCTCTGCCATTAATATATTTACGGGGTCATCAAAATTTTCTGAAAATATTTTAAACTGTTGTCTACATATCACCTTGTAACACTTTAAAATGCTCAACCTGTATATAAAGTTATCATGTCTTTGGTCATAAACAAGAACTAGATACAAAGAACAAGACACCGGCTATATAGTCGAGAAAACGTAGGACAAAAATAGGCCATACGAGGGATTTTTTGTGCAGTAAGATGGATTTGAATGCGGTTTTTTGCATTCGATTCGTATAAACGTCTTAAAACTTTGTGAACAAATTTAATTATTGGGAAATGAAGAACTGCTTTTTCAAAACACATTTTAAAATTTGCAATTAAAAAAAATATAACTAGGTAAATAGTGACGGAAATGAGCCCGAATTTGTTACTGGGGGTTTTCGAGGTCGTTGAACACGGATATGACATTGGCAAGGGCCTACTGAGTACCTGGTGCGCGCTAAGGATGGTGTAAACGTCGTCTTCTAGAGTTTTACAATAATTCCTCCTAATATCAGCACAGTTTTATTACTCTGGGGTTTTCAAGATAGCTGAAGATGAATATAAAATAAACAAGGACCTGCAGAGTACCTGGTGCGCGCTAAGAATGTTGTAAACTTCGTCTTCTGGAGTTTTATTATAAATCCTCCTAATATCAGCCCAATTTTTTTACTTGGGGGGGTTTTTGTGGTCACTAAACATGAATATGACATTGACAGTATCATATTCGGGTTCAGTGAGCACAAAAAACCCCCGAGTGGTAATATTGGGCTGATATTAGGATAAAATGTCGTAAAACTCGAGAAGACGACGTTTATACCATTCTTAGTGCGCACCAGATACTTCGCAGGCCCTTATCAATATTATTTTTGTATTCAGCGATCATAAAAACCTCCCAAGTAACAACATCGGGCTGACATTAGGAGGAATTGTCGTAAAACTCCAGAAGAGGACGTTTACACAATTATTAGCGCGCACCAGGTAATCCCCAGGCCCTTGTCAGTATCATATTCGTGTTCAGCCACCATAAAAACCCTCTAAGTAAAGAAACTGGGCTAATATTAGGAGAATTTGGCGTAAAACTTCAGAAGACGACGTTTACACCATCCTTAGCGCGCACCAGCTACTCTGCAGGCTCTTGTTAATGTCATATTCGTGTTCAGCGACCTTGAAAATCCCCGAGTAATAACATTTTACTGATATTAGAAGGAACTGTAATAAAACTCCAGAAGATGACGTTTACACCATCCTTAGCGCGCACCAGGTACTCCGTAGGCCCTTGCCAATGTCATATTCGTATTCGGCGACCTCGAAATCCCCCGAATAAAAAATTTGGGCTCATTTTCGTCATTACTTACCTAGTTATACATTTTTTATAATTGCAAACTTTAAAATGCGTTTGGACAATGCATTTTTCTAATGCAGAAATGCAGTTTTTCTTTTCCTATTAATTAAGTTTATAGGCGTTCATACGAATTGAATGCAAAAACCCGCATTCAAATCCATCTTACTGCACAAAAATTTCCTCGTGCATTACTTTGTTTCCTTGACTAATACCCCTTTTCCGTATCTTGAAAGAAGAAGAATAGTAAATAATGATTACTACTTAAAAAACTGGACAAGAATATAATAAAGGTAAAAACAGCCAAACAAAGTTGCAATTCCTTTGTGCAAAACACCAAACTCTTCTTCCTGTCTTTTTATCTTTGAAAACTCGCACGTCCCCTATCAGGAATCACGTAGTTTAATATTGATCAGGCAGTCAGACGATGTCAGAAAGACCGGCGATAGAGCGATAGCAGGGATGAATGGGTCATATGAACGAAGAGAGGGTGTCTGGGGATTGGGCTGGAGTTATTACGGTCGAAGGGCAGGGTTGGATCTATGATCTGGTCGTTTTCGTTTGAGAAAAACACCTGAACAAGAAATGTATTGCATTGGTTCAAAAAATCAGTAACCATAATTAAAACAACAATAATATGCCTATTATTAACTAATTTTGAATAGATAATAACACGTATTACCTACCAGTGAGTAATGATCCATCACTCACGGGTTATTACTCACGGGATCGATGACCTCTACATAGTAGCATCAAACGAACGTCTACACGTCTTTAAGAGTCAATAAGCACCTTTAATAAAAAAATAAGAATTATTGACAAATTTCATTTATCTGAAGAAAAAAAAAGTTCATCTTTCACAATCCTGTGACCTTATAAGATAGTGTATAAAAATAATAGTGTGCTTTGCCTGACAGAAAAATTGCTGGTTGATATCTGTTTTCACGTTACTATGACAACCAATGTTATTCACAACTGACGCCATATTTTGATTTATAGAATATATTAAAAGTTTTCGTTCCTTCAATAAATACCTAGGAAAAGTCGTAGAAAAAGTAATAGCTATTACTCACGATGATGAAGATTGCGTCACGCGCCGAAGGCGAGTGAAGAAATTTATTCATCAGATAATTACATGCTCATTGAATAATATACTATTATTGGTTCCAAAAGTCGGTAACCATGGTTACTTATTAGGTGTTTTTCTTAATCGAAATTAAACAGATATGTCACCTTTCGTTAAGACGTTCTTTTTGCATACAAAATGGGCGTATTAATTATGAAAATTACCATTTTTTATTGTTGTGACACTTACGGCCGAGTGACGCTCGCGTTGTTAAAGTTGGCAATGGACTTAACAATGTGTTAAATTTAACAAAGAGGTAAAAATGAAAACTCTTAGCAACTGGACGTAACTTTTTAAATGTTAACTATTTGTCGAAAAACAATAGTTCGGAATTTTGCGCTAAGAATCAATAAAACTAATAAAAAAATAATTATCTTGCACAGAATATCAAAAAATAGGTTTGGCACTCTGTCAAAGTTATATAACATATTTTCTTTAAAAACAAGCAGTACAATAGATAGCTCAAATGACTAATACTGCAGAACTTTTTCAAATATGTTTTTTTTAACAGGTTCTTTAATATAACTCATGCGTATTATATTTTATTGATAAATTTAGGTAGTATTACATCTAGAGTAGAAAAAAATATCTGCTTTATTTTCCTAGAAAATTGTTGTTTTAATTTAATTAATATTAGTAAAACTATTTATTTACAAGAATTTCATTACTAAGTGCTGTTTATTATCCATCTAAAAAAAAAGAATTAAAATAATTTTATGTTTATTTGTATATTTAAAGTATGTATAAATTAACATAATTAACCTAGAAAATGCTTCTTGTTTCTTAAGTGTCCAAAGCTATTACATATGGTTCTAAAAAAACCGTTAGAGACCCGCTGTGGTATATGTGCGATTCGCTCCAGTGCGATGTTCAAAATCCAAGTCAAACGCAGTCCATGGTGTAAAACTTGATCAAAAAATTTTGCACCGCAAGATTTCAGAAACAGCATATATACGAGTACATATAATAATTTTTACACGCACGCCAGAGTGAGTTTCTAGGCTGGTTTGCAGTAGCTCAAGAGTGTTTTCACACTGTTCCCTTGATGAAAAGTGCCATGCACATCAATTACCATTTTTATTGTCAAATTTTTAGAGGCAGACCAGGCTCTAAGGCGCGAAAAAATTTTCATCACTAGAAAGCTACTCAGGTTATCCATCGCAAACTTCGAGCATATACTGCTAGAGGCAGTCTTGCAACTTGATCGTGCGAACAATGAGCGTAAGAGAGAAAGAAGAATAAGAGTACAACTTTTTCTCTTGCTCTACGTGCTGTGCTACAAATAGTAGCGGTACCTGTGGTAACTCGCAAGTTCCATCACCAGATAGCTATGATGAGGAGGAAACGGGACTATTATTAAGCAAACATATGATCAAATTGGGAACGAAGAGGATTGCGATGAAACTAATACTTTCATGGCAAATGAAATTCCGATCCGTGATGTTTCGATTGGTACTACAAACCACCTGGTCCATCAGGAACCTTAGGCCTAATCCACATGCAATTGCATGTGGATTAGGCCTATTAAAGATACCACATTAAAAAAAAAACGCGCCGCTTACTCTACCTCAAGATGGTGTGAAAATGAGTTTTTTGGCCGAAACACGCGTTGAAGTACACTTTGCGGCGCTCGTACGCCTAAACTATTGACTTTATGAAAAGAAAGGTGAATACGTAAATTCTAGGTAATTGTCTCTAGTTTAATTATGTATATTACTGGTTTAATCGTAAAATGAGTCGAAAAGGAAATATTGTCAAAAAACTGCTTTTAGGCGCCATTTTTCCAATATGACTGTCGAAAGTCGAAGTCGAAATTTGGAAAGAGCAGATCAAAATCTAGAAAACTACCAATTTTAAAAACTCCCGAAAAGCTTTCCAGCTAACCCCTATTTTTTGAACCAAATAACTGTACTATAATTCCTTTGCTAACTTTAACAACGCGATCGTCACTCGGCCGTTAGAAGCAGAGATAAACTGTACAGCGTGGCGCATTTTGTTTGTATTTACGGGGTATTAAGACCACCGTAAGGGACAGAGCAATTCTGTTTGTACATCCTCGGGTCGGATTTTTAAAACAAATTAAAATGTGTTAAAGTATCAAGGATAACTGCAGATTTTTCATAAATATAAGTTTCAATGCTCCTAACATATTTGAAAAACCCCATTTTGATAACCTAAAATGAAACATTATGTATCTGGAAACTAAAACGTCTGTCGATATATTTTTCTTTTTAAGAAGATGTTTTTGAAATTAAGCAAGTGCTCCCTATAGTCATTTCTGTTTTGTGTGCTTCTGCATCGTGTGCTGATATCAAAAGGATGTTTTCTACTTATGGACTCGTACATACAGATACAAGAAACAGACTTGGCAGTGAAAAAGCAACTAGTATTTCTATTTAAGCATTATAACACTTGGGTTTTTTTTTGTTTAAATGAAGTATTTTTTTGTGTTAAAAAGGTTTTTTTAGTTTTATTTTTTAAAATTTTTTTAAAGTTTTATTTTTGTAATAATAAGCTGTTCTTTTCTATTATTATTATAAAATAATAAATAACATCACAGAAAAATGCGTTAGGTTTTTTTTGTATAAACAAATACATTTTAAGTGTTAAATTTTAAAACTTTTTTTAAATTAATCACGGTTTTTTAGTCATACTGATTAAAATCATGGTTTTAATTGTGATTGTAATCAATTGATTTAAATCATCTCAACCCTGCTGTCAAAGTTTGTCATCAAAAACCCGGTGGATATCGTTTGATAATAGGATTTTTATCTATTTTTTTTGAGATAGTCCGACCCTGTTAAATAAAAGATCTCAGTTTTCATTGAAGGGTGCGGCGTGACACGGCCGTGGTTTAATGAGGGCTTCCGACGGCCTTGATCAAAGAACGGTGCACGCAACAAATTCCCGAATAATAATCCATAATTTTTTAGAGATATATGTTTTATTAGGTCTATTACTGTGTGTCAATCAATGGCTTTTAGGGCGATGAAAAAACTGTCTGTACTAATGAAAAAAAGAACATTTCCAGAGCAGCAAAAAACTCAGTAAAATAAAAGTGAAACAGCAGTTATTTTCAAAGAAAGGGAGAAAATATAATATTTATTATATATATATATATATATATATATATATATATATATATATATATATATATATATATATATATATATATATATATATAATATATATATATATATATATATATATATATATATATATATATATATATATATATATATATATATATATATATATATTTTTATATATATAATATTTTAATAAAAAAATAATAATTATTTTATTTAAATAAAAAAAATATTTTTTATTTAAAAAAATTTTAATTATTTTTTAATTTATTTTTTTAAATATTATAATATGAAATAATTTAGTTGTAAAAGTTAAATTTTAATGCTTAATAATTATTATTTATATTGTATATATTTATATATTTATTTATTTTTTAATAAAGATTGACAAGGTAAAAAGGTTAAATTGTTCATTGTTTGTTAAAAAATAAGTTGGAAACAATTGATTAAAAAATTTTGGCAAAACAATGAAATATTTGGAAACAGAGAAAATTTACAAAAAGTTTCTTTTTTCATTTGAATTAAAAATTTATTCGGGCCTTCATTTTTCGCCTCTTACTTCAATACCCTGTATAAAATTTTTAAAAATATAAATATTTTAAATAAAATTATTTAAAAAAATAATAAAAATAAATTAATTTATTAATTATATATTTATTTAATTTTTCAAAGAGGTTTTATAATTTTTTTTTTTAAAGATAGAAAACTTAAATAATGGGTTTTTTAATTTAATTAAAATTTTAAAAGACTAAAAATTTAATTGTTTGATGTTTTTCTTGTGAAAATGACCCCCAAATTTTAAAAAATTTTTGAAAGGAAAATTATATATGTTTACTAAATTGTATTTTAATAAAAAAAAATTAAAAATATATATAAAATTTTAAATTTAGAATATATTTAAATAAAAAATTTAATAAATTTTAAAATGTATATAATATAATAAAAATAATTTATATATTAAATATAATAATATATATATATATATATATATATATATATATATACTATATATATATATATATATATATATATATATATATATATATATATATATATATATATATATATATATATATATATATATATATATATATAAAATAAGGAGGAGGAAGTCTTGGCCGACCAAGTTAAACAACAAAGGTAATAAATTTCTTGGGTATCGGTCCAGGAGAGGGCTAATTAAAGTGAAACACTTCTTAGTTTAACGAGCTTTCGAAAATATTTATTTCCTTCTTCAGGTCTACAATATGGAAAAAAAAAACAATACAATAAAAAAGCAAATCTTTCTCAATTTTAGGTATACTTACAACTAAATGCATTATTTAGAAGTTGGTAACATCAACAACAGCTGAATTTTACAATGTATAGAAACAGGATATTGTTAAGTTTTCGAAAATTTATATTAATGTTTTTAGTTCTAAGCGATACATTTTCAAAATATTATAATTGTTATTCAATATAGGACTAGTACAGAATGGATGGATTTTTCCCAAATTTATTTTACAGGGTTTTTTTTATGAAATATATATATATATATATATATATATATATATATATATATATATATATATATATATATATATATATATATATATATATATATATATATATATATATATATATATATATATATATATATATATATATATATATATATATATATATATATATATATATATATATATATATATATATATATATATATATATATATATATTATCTTTGTTTATTTGTACATTGGTAATTACACTACAAAGGGGTTTTTACACGTCAATTTACATAATATAAGAAATGAATAAAATTTTTACATGTTAAAAAAATTAAGATAAAACAATCTACAAAATATATTAATTACTTAAAAATTATACTAAAATAAGAAAGACAGTACAGTTACATCACAATAAAACACAGTCATACAAAGTCATAAAACTAAAACAATTATTTTAAAAAAAAACTTTGCAGCCATGAGAGTCCTGGAGTATCATTATCTTTAAGGAAAACTAGTCAGCAATCAAAAATGATGCCAGTGCCCAGGTATTCTTTAACGAAAAAAAAAGCATTTTTTAAGAGATATTTTTTTATTGTGCTTTTAAAAGCTTTGTCATTTAAACTCCTAATGTAAAAAGGAAGTGCATTAAAGTACGTTTAAAGAAGTAATTGGTCCCCCCCCGGGTTCCCCCAAGTAAATTTTTTAAAAGTTATGGTTTAAAACCCCCGATTGTTACTTTACTATAACTGTGTACCTGATGGTTGCTCTGATACAAGTGAATGTTCTGTTTAAAACATGAGGCACTGGAAGATATAAAACATGGGAAAGTAAGAACCCCTAATTTGATAAAATATTGTCTACAATCCTCCCCGCAATTATGCGAATGCATCTTCTCTGCAATGAAAAAACTTTTGCAGCATGGGATGAATGTCCCCACCCAATCAGAGCATAGGATGCAAACATTGCATGGTAAACACGGAGTATGACATCCAAGGACACGCAGCGAGAAAGTTCCCTTATTAAAAACAGATTTTTGTATGTTAAGATACAGTTTGTTTGCAATAAACCATTGCTGAATGTTAGCTTGTGTTTCCACAATGACCTGGATTGGAGATGGATGATAACTATTAAGTGTAGTGGTGTCATCAGCAAATAAGATCATCTTAAGAAAATCCTGAAAGTTTGGAAGGTCATTTATAAAAATAAGAAACAATACGGGCCCGGACAGACCCCGGGGCACACCATACTTTATTGATTTCAGACTTGAGTTTTCCCTCCAAACGCAACAAACTGGAATCGTGATGAAAGGTTGGATTTTAACAGATTTGCCAATCCTGTAATATGGCAGTTTTTCCAGCAAAATATCGTGCCGAACAAGAATGAAGGACTTTTTAGGTCCAAGCAAGAAGCAAAAGTATCAAGGCCATTCTCAATATATATATATATATATATATATATATATATATATATATATATATATATATATATATATATATATATATATATATATATATATATTTTAAATTTTCCTTTTTAAATTGATTTTTTTTTTTTCTGTGTATAAAACTCGTTAAAATAAGCAATTTTTTTTAAAAAACATTTTTTCAAAAACCCAAAAAAAAAAGGCCCTAAAATTATTTGAAAGTGTGGCTAGTGCAGGACTGAACATAAACAAAAAAGTTTTTTTATTTACACTTTTTTTTTTCCCCCCCTTTAAACACACGGTATGACTCAGTCGCTTGGCTCAGTTGCTTTAACCTGACAAGGCGAGAATTTATTTTAATTTTATATCATTGTTAAATCGCGAAAATGGCACAATCTTAAAACAATAAATACGTGGATATGTTCCTTATTTATGAAAAGTGTCGTTAACTGAAACGTTGCTTCGAGATTGTACGCGCGACGGTCTTTTTTATTCTGGACCCAAATACTGGGTCATTGCAAGTCAGGTCGGTTTAAGAAAAAAAAAGTGGGGAAAAAATTGGGGAAAATCACGTTCAATTTTTAAGCAGCACACCCAAAGGGGTTTTTTAGGAGGTGAAAAATTTTCTTAATACAGGACCGTATTCGCCACAATAAATAAGTTTTTTTTTTTATATTTTAAAAAGTTATTTTTTTTTTAATAAGTTCTATATACAGAAAAAAAAAACGTCAAATTGGGGAAACACCCTTTTTATATATATATATATATATATATATATATATATATATATATATATATATATATATATATATATATATATATATATATATATATATATATATATATATATATATATATATATATATACGGCAGTACCCTCCCAGAAAATAAAATTATCTACATCACTGTATTACATAAGTGTTTTTGGTGGGATTAGATGTTTCCCAATAACTATCGAGAAAAGTATTGTTTGAAGCATTTCTTTTTAACAAAAACATTTTGATAATTAGAAAGAAGTAGACGAGCTAGGTCATAAATTATGCACGCGCGACATACTGATCGCAAGTAGTATTTGCTGCAGCCTTCGTTTGTCTAAATCAGTGGTTCCCAACCTTTTGTTAAGTGCTGACCACTAAAACAAATATTGAATTTTTCCACGGACCCCTTATTTTTTCTTTTCGTAGCCAACAGCATATAAAACAATATGTTAAATATTTTTAATAATACTAAACCGCAATATTACGAATAAATATAAAACTATAGTATAGTCTATCCGATCTCAGTTGGAACAGCAAAAAAACTAAAAGCTGGGTTATAAGCGGCATTATAAACGAGATGCCGCCTGAACCATGGGCGGCGCATTAAATTTAAATATGTTTTACCATAATTTAAAGAATATACAATATATAGGTTGGGTCACTTTCATATTATAAACCTTTGATGTTTTGGTTCTAAGAAAACACCTAATGGATCGCGAACGGACAAAATAGTTTCAGGGGATATTTGTGTAAACAATACCAATTTATTCAAGCGTTTCTTCTAATCGGTAATGTCCAGGAACGCGGAAAGCGATTTTTTATTATTTGATTGGATATTAGGCACGATAATATTAGCATAATGTTAATAATATTTGTTTATGGTCACCAATATCATGTAAATAAATGTTAAATTTTTGGTCTTTATTACCTATTAAAATTATTTTATCATTACAAATGAGCAAATATATATGTGTGTTTCTTGGGTGTATTCCATACTCCCAAATCCCCTGTGTGTGTGGGGGGGCAAATATTAAGCCCGCCAAGGGCGGCCATACCTGAATACGGCCTCTAGCTAATGTACCATTAAAGGTTATTCTCAGAAGTGACACCAATAAGATTGAATGACTTTGTTCTGCAGAACTTGGCACACGTATAGGTAATTTGACTCAAGTTTTCAATAGAACAAATGTTAATATTTAGCCTCTTTAGCAGGCTCAATGGGTAAACCTAGAGATGGAAACGTATATGCGACTCCTAAAAGGGTTTAAAAAATTCTCGTCTTTGAAATGAAAAGCACAAACTCTAATACGGTTCTGACATTCTTTTGGCGTATAATTAGCAAATTTATGGAACCCAGTGAATCCCAAAGCACTTTTCCAAGCTCGACATCTAAATGTGTAATATATTTTCAATACAAATACCAATAAAATACTCTAATCTATATGATTTATATTAATACATTTCTTTGGTTATCTAAAAAACGATAAATCGCCTTTTATTCTACTTTCACAATTATCCACAGAACAAATATTATTACCAGGCACATCCAACAACATTTTAGGGACACGGTATACCAAAGCACACAATTACAGCAAAACGAGTTCTGACGCACTGCGTATCAGTCGGCTTTAAACGGTAGAGTGGTACATACCAGACAGGCGGGGATAAGACGTGTGCGTTTTGAGAGCCGCCGCGAGTGACGTAACTTATATATTGTATATTCTTTAAACTAAGGTTTTAGTAAACCAATATAATAAGTTACGTTTTTATTCATAATTTTATTGACACTTAACTATTGAAATATTTTTGGTTTTAGGAGAAAATTGTTATGATTCAATAACGATGTTTTCAGAACTTGAGTCGTTATTTACACTTATCCTAAAAATAGGTCAAGAACTAACTTTGGTTAATTCACAAATTCTAGTTACAATTTTGTTTTGTGAAGAATACTACTTTTAACCTTAAGACAAAAATAAATATTTAAAATAACTCGTTGAGTTTGAACGTGTAGGTCTTTGTTTAAAATTTCCGCTTCAGTCGACTCTAAATTAGCATAATAATCCTTAGTTTCGCTGTCACTAGTATCGAAAGGTCGCCAACATGCCATATTTTTTAAATTACTAGCCAAAACACTAATCCAATAAAATATTTTACATATATATTCACTAAAAATAATTGCTAACGTTGCTAAATACCCCGACTACCACACTGCGAGGTAAAAATCAAATATATTTTAAAATAAATCTGCTTCCAATGTAGCAAATAAAATATCTCACCAATCAAAATCGGCCAGTGACCATCCGCGGCACTTCTTAATTGATCCCGCCCACATTTATTTATGACAAACTCGTCAAGTCCACGTTGACTCTGTACGAGGAGCAATCCATAGAATATTATCCGTATACAGTGGAGTGTTTCAATGTGAAAGCCGGTAAATTGATAGTAACCTGTATAAGCACTAAATTCCATGCTGTTCGAATTGAATTCGTATAAACTATACTACTAAAACTTAACAAATACTTAGGCTCCATAGGCTTTCCTCTTGGCAACACTCGAATCTCGAGTCGATTTGAAACAAGATACTTCGAAGCCATTCTCCACATTTTGAAATATAAAATTCCATTTTTTTTAATAAAATATTTTTAAACTCACATTATCACTTTGAGAAAACTGTATTTTTGCAAACACCGCCAATTTGTAATTTATACTTTTCGGATTTCTTTAAGTGGCTCTTGAGAATTTCACAATTAAAAAAATAAACTATGGGTCTCGTCTGGATGACATTAACTAGACATGTGGTATAAACAGTGGAGTCTCCTTCATTGGGTCATTTGGTCAATGACCTCCCAATATTTTTGACTTATATTTCCGAACAAAAACATAATAATGATATAAATGAATTTTTTTTCAATCTTTTAAATTTTTCTTTATTATTCTAAGCATATAAACTCGTTGATCGATTACTGGATTCCACAAGTTTCGCGCAGCGATCTCCAGATCGGTGGGTTCGTTTGTTGGCCAAAAACCGGGCTGCCTGCCTTCATTGACCGCATTGTTTTAAACGGAGCCAAGTCGAGTTTTCCCGATCTAATTTACGATTGGGCGATTTTAGCTGCTTTCCGAAGCAGTGTAATCGCCTAATCTGGGTCAAAAGCCGCGAAGAGGAAAATTACGCAT
This sequence comes from Listronotus oregonensis, assembly GCA_019359885.1. Taxonomy (NCBI): domain Eukaryota; kingdom Metazoa; phylum Arthropoda; class Insecta; order Coleoptera; family Curculionidae; genus Listronotus; species Listronotus oregonensis. Next base: position 22,907 of record JAHBCN010002735.1, read on the forward strand.
TTTTCAAGGTGTTTGTTTGTTATACGGTTATTATAGAACGGATAATATACGTTTTAAGGAATTTATTTTTTGTTGGTGTATGTTTTTGTAATGTAAATTCCGAAACAGTGCATTTGTTGACAATTTTGTATACGTTACCAATGACAATGTAGAGAGCGAGAGATGCTTCTCTACATTAAATAGAATAAGGACATTTTTACGCAACACAATGGGGGAAGGTAGACTCTCTGCGTTGGCCATGTTAGGTATTAAAAAGGTCTTTATAAATAATATTGTAAATTACTAATAAAGAAGTAATCAATTATTTTGCAAGTGCCAAAGACAGAAGGATTGAACTAAAATTTATGACTATTTAGGTAAGTTAAGTATCATTTTTTATTTTTTATCATATAAATATGCTTACTTTTAACCTATAAGTTGCCGTCATACCTCTGGCATAGCGATATTACTTACTGTCGGGTTTGAGATTTTTTTTTAGAATATGTTGTGCAATTTTTTTGTTAAAACAGATGTCGATGCATATTATTTGTTATATTGTTATGTTTCTTAATAAATAGAAATATAATTCTTCAAATATATCAAGAATTTTCCTTCTTGTTTTTTCTTTGGAGTAAACGTCGGTGTGAAATAAAATGCCTAAAATTGTGTTTTTTTTTTAACTAAAAATCAGTTAAGCCATATGCATTTGAAATTTTAACTAATGACCTCCCCGAAAGATTGACCACGAACCGCCACTGGGTACAAAGATAGTAGTATCACTTCTGTTGTGTCTAAAACCGCCATGCAAGGCAGTAATTACCTGTTTTGGTATTTGATATCGATTAGGGACCTAGAGGAAAGGGGGATAGTGGGATAAATATATTAAAATGTGACAGCTAGCTAGTATTTAGGCTTGACACGAAAATTTAAAAACAAAAACTTAAATTTTAAACGGATTTTAAATTATTCTGTATGGATTCTCTTTTATAAGCATGACATTCTGGAAAGTAATGACCAAAATCTTTCTTTTAAGGATCTTCAGGTTACTGCGGTCACCTTTGCAGCGTATTTTATTAACCACCTGCTTAATGTGGAATTTTTTTATCCATTGCTCGATTTTACATGCAATAAAATTGACATTGCCAATTAGCTTTTTATTTCCAGAATACTGTGGTTAGTACAAATTTAAATTGTTTAAATGTAAAAAAATCTTCTTCCGATAGGCTAGCATCTCAAATTTCGTATTAAAAAAATATTTTTTAAATCATTAATATTCTTCTTAATCAGAAATAATTGTATGTTTAATGTATTTTATGTATAATTGTCCGTCCCAACATGTTTTTAAAGACCAACGAATTTCGGTAGAAAATAGTAACAGTACGTCCGATTTAAAGAAGAGAAGGCCAGGAACGTTATATCAAAAGAGTCCGCGATTAAGCCTTTCTCTCTCTACGCTCCACCCATACGTTGGTAAATTTGGAACAGAGCGACGAGAACGGAAATAATTTTAAAGTGAGAAAGAACAACGCATGCTGATGACGCTGGTGACCTTTTCAACTTTAAATCGGACTTTACCCAGAGTCCAAGTCAACGCACAGTTTTTTCAATTCACCAATTTCTGTTATTTTTCCCGATAAACCTTTAGGTTGTTCATTTTTTATTGTCGTTGCCCACTTTAAGGGTCTTACGGATCACTAGTGGTCCGCGGACTACAGGTTGGGAAACACTGGTCTCAATCGATGCTTTGTTTTTTGCTTACTCTTACATAATTGCAAGTGAGTATTTGCATGCTTGACCATAATCGTTACTTTCCAAGAAAAATTTTCAAATTATTTATAACATTTGCAAAAAAAAATGTTTGCTCCTCTTCTCCCTGCTGATGCGTGTCAGCAGTTAAAACCGGTGATTATTTTTTTTTTGTTTTTACTGTTCTTGAGTAAAGTAACCTAAGCACAAGGACTGGTATGAGACATCGATGGCGTGGACAGTATGTTTGCTGTTTTAAATTGCTTCTTCAAATATGAATGGACATATCCTTCAGCAACTGTACCTGACTTTGACTAACCTAAACGCTTGTGCTCTAAGATATTTGCCCCGGTGTTTTCTAGTTTCGTACACTCGCGTTTCGTACACTTGAAGAATTAACCTGAAATATTTTCGTTTTGTACACTGAATTATTTAATCAATTTTATGCTTCTCATTTTGTACACCGACCATTGTAACGAACCAAATAACCAACCAAATAAATACCATATTAAAAATTATTACCATTTTGTTAATAACGTCTACGTAGGAATAATTTAGACAAATTCAAAAGCCCTTAGTTCTGGTTGGTCATGGATAGTTCTGGTTAGTTAAAACGGCTTTTTATTTTTTTTAATTACATTTCAGACGTTCTTTTTGTGTCTTATATGTGAGCAATAAATATTTTGATATTTAGTTATAAAATAAGTTTTAATTCATTTTACCACATTTTATGAACCATTAGAAAAACCCCAGTTTTTGGTGTACAAAACAAGATGTCGAAAACTGAAAAAATAATTTTGTGTACGAAATAAGAATATTGGGAGGAAATTTTTAAGGTGTACGAAACGTGAATGTTCAAAACAAGAATAAATCTCAGATAACAACAAATACAATTCTTCTTCATTGGGAAAACTCCTCCCGCCGGACTTTGAGGTTTGGCCTAGTCAGTGGTCAAATACAAATGGGAACTAAAAACTTTTTTTACTTTTTTACTGACTGTCCAAAGATTTATTACCTACGTTGTTTGCGATTTAGTCTGGTGACGTACAAGGAAATACGTAGCTTTTAAAGAATTAGTTTTTTGGGTTGTTTCTTTAGTAAATTGTATCTGTTATTTGTTAAAACTATTTTTAGAATAAAATATATTGCGGTTATTTTCGCTTTGCATAGCGGGTTTAAAATGTAATTTTAATGCTTAATAATTGTTGTTAAGTACACAGCAAAAAAAATCCAGATTTTTTAATGATTTTTGGTGACTTTATAAAGCTGGGTTTACACTGCGCGAAAACAGATCGCGCAAGAATTACTCGCAAAGGTCCGGTTTCGAGCAAACTATTTTCACAAAGCGAAACGATTGGCAACAAAGAAGCGAGCCTTATTTTAAGGACCAATAACAAGGTGCCATAATACTAATTATCCCACCACCCTTAGTATCTATTCTCCATTTTATAGATGTCTTGATAAACACATTTATAGTCTGTCTCAAAGTATACCGTGTTAGCTCTTGCCTTCATTTATGCATTATACCTGCCGACGGCAATAAAACTGCGGATCGGTAGGTATTAAAGAACAGAACATTAGGGACGGACTTTAATAATATAAAGATTTATAATTTATTGTTTATTTAGGTAAGTATAATCTTAAAATTACATTAAGAAATTAAATATATGCAAAGTTTTTATAAATTTCAAGACACCCACGGTACTTTAGTACTTAGGCATCAGCCTTCGTGGACTGTCCCAAGATAAAAAATATATAACTGCATTATCTATACATAATTACATTTTTAATCTAAATATTTAAAGCTAATTCTGTTTCACTATCAGAGTCATCATTGAGATTAATTACAATGGGATTTAGGTTGTTTTGAATAGAAATGTAAGAGTCCTCAATTTTTATAATGTGCTGTAGTGAATTTTTCCAGCTCTCAACTGGTATGTTAGTAATTACATTTTTTATCACATTTATAACACTGGGACTTAAAGTAGGTGTAACATTTTCTGCTCTGATCTTTGATTTTACTTGGTTCCACAAATGCTCTATGGGGTTAAACATACAGTGATACGGAGGAAGCCGTAAGACAGTATGCCCAGCCTGTTCAGCCAAATTATCACATACATATTGTTTTTTAATTCCATATGAATTTAGGACTTCCAAAAGATGCGTTTTTTGTAACTGAATTTAAAATAAATATCATTTTCTAACAAATATTCCTGGATTTCAGTTTTTGAACTTGATATAGCTGGTGCTTTGTGTAGCAGACGGCTGTGGTAGCTTGCGTTATCCATGACAATATCACTGTTGTTTGGAATATTTTTTAAAAGATAATTTTGAAACCAATTTTCAAAAAGTTCTGCACTTGTATCCTCATGATAATCCAAGCTAGAATCCTTAATATTCTTTGCAGACAACAGCAAGCAGTTTGGGACAAATCCGTCTTCTGAACCAGCGTGTATTATGGTAATGCGTTTTCCTTTATTTGAAGGTTCTTTCGTCTGACAGTTTTGACTGGAATCAACCCATCCTTTGGATACTGTGTCGTGTGTATCGAACCATGTTTCATCAAGGTAAATTATGGATCTGTTTTCTAACCTCTATCTTTTAATTTCTTGAAGGTAATTAAATCTCCAAGTGCGTAATCTGTGCGATTTCATTACTACTTGTCTTTTGTCTATTTTGCGGTATTTAAATCCCATTTTACAAACAACTCTATGGAGGGTGGCACGGCTAATATTTATTTTGGTTTCGTCTTCGTCTAGCTTCTTTTTCATTTTATCCAAGGTAGGAATAACTCCGCTTTCATAAAGACAATATATTTTCCTTCTTATTAGGTCCTGATCACTATTGTCTATACAGTGAGATTGAAAATCACTACGTTTTTTTCTTTTGTTCAATTCTTCACTAATAATAATATCCCTTATCGTTGATATTGGAGTTTTTGTAAGTAGACAGGTTTCTTTTAAAGCTTCTTGTTTAATTAGACATCTACTGAATAAAGTTGCATACACATTTTTCACAACCTGTTTGGCATCTAATGACAAATTATTTCGACGCGACATAGTTAAATTCTCGTAAAACAACTTTTTCAAAACGCACAGTAAAAACGGTTATTTAACACTGCCACTAAAATATTATCCAAAATATTTATATGCCTAATGGCTAATACTCAAGAAATACCTGGCCCACCCCTGCCCTTATGAACAAATGGGTTTACCCAATAACAATAGGTAATAAAATCGTTAAAGGTTTATTGGTGTATGGTCCGTCAAAAGCCATAACGATATACTTTGAGACAGACTATACCTTGTTCTTTACAAGCATCTTTCTAAGTATTCTGTCTTAAAGAATATATATAAAGTGCAGATTCATGTGGAACCCTAATTTAACCCTTAAAAAATTACAATGTTTCCAATATACATTCACCATATTTCATCTTGTTCGTGCTGTTCAGATATAATTTATCTTTGATCAAATGTCTTATTTATGGACTAACAAATATTCCTGTTTTCAATTTGGCTTGAAAAAAAGGTATTATATGCAGAGATAATAAAAAAAATCCCTTTTATTTAGGGCTTTTACAAATTGCTTTGCTATGTCTAGTTTGATATGCAGCGGAGAAAGTAAAGTTTTATTTGGTAGAATTGAACTCACTTTTTCCCCCGAAGTAAACTGATTTCGCCGTGGCTATGGATCAATGTTCAATACGTACTCCATTATTTCACTCACAAAAATACAAGGATATTTCTGTCTTTGAGTCAGCACCTTTATTTTTCACCATAAAAATTTGGGTTGCAGACTTCAAACGTGGTCGCACGAGCATTGAAGATGTCCTGTGTTCCGACAGGCCAAAAGCGGCAACTTTTGAAGAAATTGCGCAGAAAGTTCATAACATCGTTTGGAATGATCGCAGGTTGAAACTGGATAAAATAGCTAAGGTTATGGTCACATCGAAAAAGCAAACCCACCATATTTTAACTGAATTTTTAGAGATGAGAAAACTATCCGCTCGATGAGTGCCGCGATTGCTTACTCCAGAGCAAAAACTCATTCGTAGGACCATCTCAGAAAAGTGTTTAGGCGTTTCCTAACTAAATTTATTCGCCGATTTATTACTGTCGAGAAAACTTGGATACACAACTATACGTCGGAGACAAAACAACAATCAAGACAGTGGACAGCGAGAAGCAAACCGACTCTGAAGACTGAAAAGGCAGGAAAAGTTATGGCAACAACTTTTAGGAATCAGTTTGTTTTATTTGGGTTACTCGCCTTTCTATTTTTGGAAAATCGGACCCTCTTGTTCCGGGTCCCGGGGTATACGGACTGACCCTGTCCAGCCCTATTGACCCCTATGTACTTGCAGATCGCCTGCAAAAAAAGAAAACCCTCCAAAAAACCCAAAAAATCACGAATATTAATCTACGTTTCGGTGGCAAGTCGGCCACCGTTGTCAAGACAGAAATTAAAACAAAAATTAAACTAAGTTTTAAGAAATGTTTGATCTACAAACTGGAAATTCTGATAGCTGTTTTTACTTTTAATGACGTTTTGTCATAAGTGACACTAGGTTATTGGACTGGTGTATGTATAGTATTAAAAAAAAGACCAGAAAGGTGGGTGGTATGGTATGTTAATTGATTTTAAGTTTACCTGAATTTACTTCAGCATCAAGCATACGTAACCATGTATTATTTAAATTAACAGATATTGATGCTACACATTTGTCTTTATTTAATAAAATAAATGCACTTGCCTTTATTTAAGGTTTTTTTGAACAAGTTTTCTTTGCTAAAATGCTAGAAGCATTCCAGTTTATTATGTGGTTATTATCAAATGCGTGTTAACAGACTTTTGATTTGTGGAATTCTGTATTTCTAATATATGTTCTATGTTCTTTTATGCGTTTGGCTAATGGTCTGGAAGTTTCACCTATATAAAATTTATAACATTCACAAGGGATCTTATAAATGACATTTTTTGTGTTTTTGTTTATATTGTATGGTTTTGTTTTTGTTACTTGGGATCTAATGGTGTTTTGTGTTTTAAAGATAGTGCGAATATTAAATTTATTACCTATTATAGACATATCTTAATAAAAGAAAAACTATGAATTCTGAGTATTACGCCAACTTACTTGACCGACTAAATCAAATTTTTCACGTCCCGGTTTAGCAAAAAAAAAAAAAAAAAAGAAAACTCTGTTTCACCAGAACAATACGCTTTGCCACCAATCGCTAATAATCATGGCAAAAATTCATCAGTTAGACTTCTAGCTGGTTTCTTAGGCACCTTACTCACCAGATTTGGCTCCATCGGATTTTCATTTGTTTCGGAATTGGAAAAAAAATCTTGCAGTTAAAAAAATTGCCTCGGATTAAGACGTGATTGCTGCCACAAATGCCTATTTTGAACAACTGGACAAATCAACCTACAGCGATGGTATAAAGGCTCTTGAGCATCGATGGAATAAATTTATTGAGCTACACAAAGTGTGTGTAGAAAAATAAAAAAAGTTGTTACCCCTATTTTGCTTTTTTCTTACTAAGGCTGGAAACTTTTCATCCCATCCTCGTACGTTTATAAAATAAACTGCTCAACAAAAAGATCGTACCATTTAATTTTTAAACCTATTTTCAAACTGCTGCATTTTTTTTTAAATTAACTTTTTTGAATATCTAAAACAAAGTTTAAAACCGCGCTTCTTCTACTTTAAGCTGTATTGCATTTAGTTTTAGTAAGATAAATATTATCATGATGTACAGGGTGATCAATAGAGTGCTGCAAAAAAACAAAAAATTCGAGTGTTTCCCATTTCAGTGGTAATTTTTTTGGTCGTTATAATATGAGTTGTTACCAAGGTCATATCAATATCTCTAGACGTTAATGCCAAATTTTGAATTGAGGACCTCTGGCTTGCGATACACTTCTAAACGTCAAATTTTGGTTATCAATTCTTTAAAAAGCTATAACTGGAAAACGGATTGACGGATTTTAACGAGTGGGACATATCGGAAAACTGATTTTATGTAGATTTTTCATGTCCTAAGCACTTTTCGATAGGTTATAATTTTATGTGTATACGGGGCCAACAAATACCAAAAACGTCGCTGATTTAGAAATCCTAAAAATAGGGTAAATTATTGAACGCCAAAGGGACCATACGTGTGTGTTTTGTTTTAAAAATGGCCAAGTTAAAGTTTGTGTCAATATCTCGAAACCATTTCTACCGTTAATCGATTTATGCTGTTTAAAGGCATGTAGACTTATTCAGCAAAAATGCGTCGTTATTATGGCATTAGGTCTGAATGGTAGGAATTCCACCAACGTCTTAAAGTTTTAAACATTTTTAAACATAAATTAGGGTATTTGGTGTTGTACACCATGATGTACAGAGTGATCAACAATGTGCTTTTAAAAAATTTAAATTTTTAATTTTGTGCCATTTTAGATAGCAAAATGTTTTACTTATTAGAATAATAATGTTTTTTCGATATTCCTAGACGTTGTTGCAGGTCTTTATTATTAAAACCCTAGATGAATGTGAATTAAAAATTTCCCAGTATCCATTTTTCACATGTTTTAATAAACGTTAAAAAATTAAACATTTTTATTAGATAAAATGTTTTTATAAATCTTATTTGCGTAAAATAACATTTAATAAACAATATTAAAAACAAGAATAGTAAAACATTAAAATTAATAATGGGTGCGTCCCCCATGAGCCCTTCTAACTTCCTCTATCCTTCTTGGCATGCTATTCACTAAGCTTGCAAGGAAGTTCTGGGGAATATCGTTCCATTCCACTCTTATTGCATTTGCCATGTCATTCAAGTTGTTAAAATTATGCTCTCCGTTATTCAATTTTCTTTTAATCCAAATCCATACGTGTTCTATCACATTCATATGTACATGAAATGAGCTTTCCGAATATGAAACACTCGTTAAAATCCGTCAATCCATTTTTCAGTTATAGCTTTTTAAAGAATTGATAACCAAAATTTGACGTTTAGAAGTGTATCGCAAGCCAGAGTCCTCAATTCAAAAACTGGCATAAACGTCTAGAGATATTGATATGACCTTGGTAACAACCCATATTATAACGACCAAAAAAAATTACCACTGAAATGGGACGCACTCGATTTTTTTGTTTTTTTGCAGCACTCTATAGATCACCCTGTACATCATGATAATATTCATCTTACTAAAACTAAATGCAATACAGCTTAAAGTAGAAGAAACGCGGTTTTAAACTTCGTTTTAGATATTCAAAAAAGTTAATTTTTAAAAAAGTTACACCAGTTTAAAAAGGGGCTAAGAATTAAATGGTACGATCTTTTTGTTGAGCAGTTTATTTCTACGTAACATTACAAAAGGGATTATCATGTATAGTAAAACAAATAAAACAATTTAATCACTTTTATAATAAAAAGTTGCACACATAATTTCCGTAGACGATAAAATCGTCTAGCAGTGTGGAAATATACGCGCCCACGGTTGGCGTTTATGACACGGCAAAAAAGAGTCGGCGAGACATAATAATCCCCGGAGCGAATCCCTTCAGTAAAAGTTGAAATTAATATTTAAATAGGCCAAAGTAGACATAAATTTAAAATATTCGCGTCTTGTCTAAAGTTTCGCAATTTTTCCTAATTTATATCTTTTTGTTGTTTTACTACTGTATTCATATACTTTGGAATTTATTAGAGTTTTACTTGCCTGTCTAGAGGGGGAGTAGTATTATTTAAATAGGTCAAAGCCGATAATAACACAGCCATACAAAAAAAAGAATGGTGGTACCTGCACTTGACATTACGATATATGACCCCGAACTTTAAAGAAGGGGTTGCCAATCGCATTTTTTTAAATTTTTTTAGATATTTTCATTTTTATGTAGTCATGTTAATCACTGTTGTATTTAATACAACAGTACTTAAAAAATTATTGAATTTTTATCAGGCTTAAGACTAAAAATAAAAAACTGCTCTTTTAAAAAAATAAACTCAAGAACATTCTTAAAATTTAATGAAATTAATAGTAATCCCAATAATAATAAAAAAATATTTAAAAAAATAAACTTAAAAGCATTTTTATTTTAATTAATGCTCGAAGACATTGCCCTGCTGAGCTTCGCAATACCCGAGCCGATTATAAAACTCCGTCCTAACATTCGACAATACCTCCGGTGTAATGGAGTTAGTAATGTCTAATATTTTTGCCCGTATCTCAACTAAATTTACAGGCCCCTCATGTGGATACCTGTAAATTAGTTGCGTTAATTGGCCCCACAAAAAAAAGTTAAGAGGAGTCAAATCCGGTGACCTTGCAGGCCTTGGTATGGTACCTCTGCCACAAATAAGCCGTTCGGGAACAGTCCAAGTCAGAAATTCCTAAACTGACCTTGCATTATGAGCAGGACAGCTATCCTGCTGAAACCAAATTTCCTTGAAATTAACATTTAAGGTTCGCACAGCTGTTATAATTTCTTCTTGAAGCATTTGCAAATATTTTTCCCCATTTAAGTTGGCTTCAATGACAAAAGTCCTTACAATGTTGTCGTCCAAAATACTCGCCCAAACGTTTAATTTTTGGGGATATTGTGTCCGTATAGGCGCACTTAAATGTTTATTTTCCGGTGACCAATATCTGGAGACTGCAGGATTATGATAACCATAAAGAGAAAATGATAATTCATCTGTAAACAGGATATTTTTTAGAAAATCGTCATTTTCATCAATTTTCCATCTCATTGTCTCACAAAACTCCATTCGCCTGATATAATCATTTGGAAAAATTTCTTGAATAGTTTTAAATTTGTAGGATTTATACTCATGCTTGCTAAAAATTTCTTGGGAAATTTGGATGCTGTAGGATTGCTCATTTGTTTTCACAAAAGCACATACATTTTCGTCCCTCTCGACTCTTTTTTTAGGAAAAGGATGGTCTTCTTGGTCTTCGTGATTGGGGATGGCAAAATAGAAAAATATATCGATATATTGAATCATATGATATATCGAAACAGTATATCGATACATTCGATATATCGTATCATAAACACCGATATATTCGATATATCGCTATTTTTAAAAATTGTTGAATGTCACAGAGCGCTTATGGTAATAATAAAATAGCTACATTCTTTACAAAAAATGATTATTTATTTATTTCCAAAAACTTTATAGGCTCTTTAATGACACATTCTTGTTGTTCATCCAATCTGTAATGTCAAAAATATCCAATAGATGTTACCCCCTTTTATATTTTTGCCAATAACCAAGACAAGAACCAACAAGCGGACAAGCGCAACCAACATCGCATGCGCGCGCGTCATACAAATTGAAATTTTGTTTCGTAAAGCTTTCGATATATCGAAACGAATAATATATCGATTTTTCGATATGTCGGTAGCAAAACATCGATTTAAATATATCAATATATTTGAGTAATGTATCGATATATACAAAACATTAATATATCGTTGCCATCCCTATTCGTGATAGCATTCACCACCTTGGTTAATGCATAACGATTAAAGAAATTTAAAATCGTTTGGCAGGATGGGACCTGTTGGATAGGGTGCTTAAAAGCAAATTTTACATCAACTTTATTGGCACTTTCAGCTTTGGAATACCATGAAATGTTCGCGCGAATATATTTTTTTAAAATAGCATAATATTTTAATTTCCAATACAAAAGCCTATGTGAAAATGAGCCTAGTCACCCTAGATAGTCATTAAAAGTATTGCAAGTGAACGCAAAGAGATGTTGCCACCCAGTAAAAATAAAATTATATATGTTGTTTTGCCCGATAAAATAACAAAATACCTATTATTAAAATAATTAAGTATCTTTAACCATTCTACAATACTAATATTTTTTAAACATTTCTAAAATTGCTAATAAATATTTTACGAAATGGCAACACTGTCAAAAATAACTGGACGCTTGTACTGTATGTTTCAGCCAACAGTATGGTAACGAATTGCCGTCGACCGTCGTCGTATTGGAAGTAGAATAAGGAATATTGTTGTCGTTTTTCTTTTTTCAATCTGGGGTCATACCATATGTATCCTACTCTATTGCATTAAAATTAGCATTTAAGCTTTTGCCTTGCCAATCGTGTAAATGTTGAAATAATGGAAAATAAAAATTTTAAAATTATATTCTTTATAATGCATAATTTTTCTATACTATTACTTTTATCCCTTTGGAGTTCCCATTTACCTCTGTGAGTAGCCCCGAAGGCGTTGGCCCACCGGGCATATGCCCGGTTGCCCGGTGACCTAGTCCCACAATGAGTCTGACGATGGGTGTTAGGTCTATTTAGTTTCAGGAAATGAACAAACTTTGTATTTCGGGCAACATTTTTATTCAGACAAATATCATAGCAAAGCGCTTTCGTTAAAAACCATCATCAGCAATTGCACCGTATATACATATTATGTACGCTCCAATTGCTGTGACTCCTGCTTGACGAATAGCACTGATGATGATTTTTACCCAAAGCGCTCTGCTAGAATATTTGTTTAAATAAAAATTTTGCAGAAATACAAACTTTCTTCATTTCCTATAAATAATTAAAATTTTCCATTTTTTTTATTTACATTACTGTTATTATTGACGATGCGACCACCGCGCGATCTGACCTATAATTTTTTTATTAGTAACCATTGACCATGTCCCTAACGGAATGCAATGAAAAAATGAAAAAAAGTGTGCTGTTTTGTGCTATTCAGTACCGTTAACAAAAACTTTTTTATGCATTTTTTTCTGATATATAGAATAAACCAAATAGGGTTAGGTTTTCGTACCTACTTAGCACTGCCATTTTGCACCACAATAAAAAAAAGACCGTGCTGTGTTGTGCTAAACTTATTCTATCATGTGCTATTAATAAAAACAATTTAAGTGAAAGGAACTATTTTTTTTACTAAAAAAAGACATTTTTTCAACTGTGTTAGCACTGCCATTTTGCATGGTAACAAATTAAACTGTTGTGCTGTGTTGTGATCAATTTGTTCCATTATGTACCGTTAATCAAAATTTTGAAAAATTATTAGACATTTTTTTTAGAAGAAAAACAGATGTTTACATACTTACCACTGCCTTTTTGAAAATTTAAAAAAAAATGTGCTGTTTTGTGCTGTACTTGTGCTATTCTGTGCCTTTATCAAAAACTCTCAAAATGAGGGTAGTTTTTCGTACCCACTTAGCACTGTCAATGCTGCCATTAATACATTTCTTTTAAAATGAGAAAAACCATTTTTTCACGTGAGTTAGCACTGCCATTTGGTATAGTAGCAAATTAAAATGTTGTGCTGTGTTGTGCTCAACTTGTTCCATCATGTGCCGTTAATAAAAATTTTGAAAAATTATTAGAAACTTTGTTTTAAGGAAAAAAAAACAAATTTTTATGTCATGTTGGCACTGCCACTTTGCACGATATTAAATCAAACCGTCTTGCTATCATGTACCGTAAATAAAAATTTGGAACTTATTTTAAGAATTAATTTTTTTCTTGTGAAAAAAAATCAGTTTTGTAGTTAAGGGGTTATAAAAGCACATTTGGCTATTAAGTTAAAACACCATAAAATGAGTTGAGGTGTATGCGCATTCTCAGCAGCGCGCAGTAGCTTACTTTAAACGTGTTTTCCTCGAAATAACTTTTTTTACATTGCTGACAGTTAATTTTTGGAACTACTGGACCGATTTTTTAAAACTCTGATACGTTTCGTTTATTGACATATCCTATATGCTAATTTACTATGATTTACTAATAAATTTACACTAAAAAATCTTTCGTTCTAAGAAACTATTTGATTTTTTTGTTATTGACTTGCCAATCCAGCGATTAATTGTCTACAGTAGATCAACATTTTTTTTGAGGCTTGACATTGGTGCTTTCTTGATCGGGGTTAAAAAATTAAAATTAAAAAATCTTTTTTTTGTAATCTACGGATACGTAACATGACATGAAAATCTATGAAAAATTTAAAAAAATTATTAACGGCACATGATGAAACAAGTTGAGCACAACACAGCACAACAGTTTAATCCACTTCTAAGCAAAATGGCAGTGTTAGTTCAGTTGAAAAAAATGTTTTTTTTTTCTAAAAATAGTTTTTAATAATTTTTCAGGAACAAATTGAGCACAACACAGCACAATAGTTTAATCCGCTACTATGCAAAATGGCAGTGCTAACTCAGTTGAAGAAATTGATTTCTTGGTAAAAAAAGGTACTTCTCTTTATTTTTTTTATTAATGGCACATGATAGAACAAATTAAGCGCAACACAGCACAGTACTTTTTTATTTGTGGTGCAAAATGGCTGTGCTAAGTGGGTACGGAAAAGTACCCCTATTTTGTTTATTTTATATCTCAAGAAAAAATGCTTAAAAAAAGTTTTTGTTAACAGCACAAAACAGCACAATTTTTTTTCATTTTTCCAAAAAGGTAGTGCTGATTCGAACATCCTCCAGCTCCCTGACTAACATGATTTATATGTAGGTATACGTAGACGCAGTTTGGAAAATTAAAATTCTGTCCACATTTTACCGCAAATAAACATGAAATAAATTAATTCTATGCAAAAACTAATTTAGCTTCAATAATAGATGCATTAAAGTGTGCGAATATAATTGGCCGGAGCATAGAAAGCTCTAAAAAGTAATATGTTAACCACCTCACGTCGTTAGCGGGTGTCAAAGACACAAGGACAGTAATATTTGTCTGACTATTTGTCTATACGCACGTAGGTAGACTGTGGGAGGATATTTAGTGGACAGAAAAATAGTTAGTATAAAGGTAGTTTTAAATAAAATTAAATGGACTTCAAAACAAAAAATTAACTTAGAATTATAAAATAATATTTTTAATGAAAAATGTTGTATAGTTTAGCGACGGATTCATGTTTCAGTATGTTTTCTTTGGGATTACTCGCCTTACAATTTCTTAGAAAATGGGACCATTTCGGTCCAGGTTTTGGGGTATAACGATCCCTATGAACTTGCAGATTGCCTGCAACAAAAAATAAGAAAAAACCCCCCAAAAAACTTAAAAAATTCAAAAGTCTAATCTACGTTTCGGTGGCAAGTCGGCCACCGTTTTCAAGATGAAAAATCAAAAAAGAAATTTAAACTTAATTTTAAGAAATTTTGAATTAAAAAAAAAATAGGAAACTCTGAAGACTTTGTACTATTTATAACGTTTTGTCATAAATGACATATTAGTTTATTTGACTGGTACATTTATAATTTTCAAAAGACAAAAAAGGTGATGTGGTGTGTTAATTGATTTTAAGTTTACCTGAAGATACTTCAGCATCAAGCATAGGTAACCATGTATTATTTAAATCAACAGATATTGATGCACACATTTATCTTTATTTAATATTATAAATGCACTTTTTTTTATTTTACGTTTTTTTCAACAAGTTTACTTTGCTAAAATACTAGAAGCATTCCAGTTTATTATGTGGTTATCAAATGCGTGTTGACAGAATTTCATTTGTAAAATTCTGTGTTTTCAATGCATGTTCTTTGTTCTTTGATGCGTTTGGCTAATCATCTGGAAGTTTTGCCTATATAAAATTTATTACATTTACAAGGGATCTTATAAAGAACATTTTTTTGTGTTTTCGTTTATATTATTTGGTTTTGTTTTTGTTACTTACGATCTAATAGTGTTTTGTGTTTTAAATATTTTTTAATACACATTAATACACAAGAACCCACTATTCGTTTCACCTTAGAAAAAAAAACAAAACTCACAAATTCCTTTTCTGATACTCTAATAAAAAAGATGTAAATAATTTCGAAACTAAAATTTATAGAAAACCTACACATACAAACAGGTACTTATATTTTAACTCTAATTTCCCAATAATGGTAAAAAAGGAGTTGTTTGATGGAATTAAAATAATTTGTTCTGATCAAAACAAAGAAAACGAAAAATATCACCAGTGGGAACTAGCAAAAAACTTACCTAATCTATTAAATTTATTTAAAGAGATAACCAGGTTTTTTAATAAGAACAAATCAGAAGTAATACCATTACTTAAAACACACAGACCACTAAAAATGAGATTAAAAATTCTTACTGTTACATAAGGTTACTGCGCGGTTTATGTAAAACAGGAAATAAATAACATAACTAAGGATCTTAAGCAAAACGGATACAGTGAGAGACTAGTAAAGAAAACAATCGAAAAATATCAAAACAGGACAAAAAACTCCTTGAGCAAGAATCCACACGACTAAATATTTATGATAATTTCATATATAAAAGAAACTTTGAAAAAGATCCGCAGAATCGCAAATAAGTATAATATTAAAATGGCATTTAAATCCCAAACCACTTTAAGAAGTATTCTTACTGAGACGAGACCGTACAACAATGTTTCAAATAATGACTGTATTTACCAAATTTCTTGTAAATATGGTGAGGTATACATCGGGGAATCGAAAAGACCACTTAAAGTTAAAGTTAAAGAACACAAAAAAACATTAGATTAGATTAGATTAGATTATTTGAGCGGAGATGGCAAAAAAGACCTCCACCACTGCAACCTTACCAGATTTATTGTGGTTTCTCCTATCGTTTCTCCCCGTCTTCTTAACTAGACTCCAGAGTCTTGACACTGGCCACTTCATATATCTTGCCGGTTTTGGCTTTTCCTCACCAAGCCTAGTAAACCGAAGCCTACATAGTGCTTCACGGTGGCACCACACATGTACGGCTGTTTCTTTAGCCTCCTGGCAGAACCTACACAGGCTATCTTCCACCAGGCCTATTCTTTCCAAGTGCTTGTTGAGTTTGCAATGTCCTGTTAGTTGACCTACCGTTATCCTTACAACTTTACGAGCTCAGTAGGTCCGAGGTAAACTTGGCCGAGCAGGTCTTAATGAACTGCTTTGCCTGTAGTTGTCCTGGTGTTTGTAACCACCAGCTTTGAAACTCTCTGTCTACCCGCTCTAATAGATGCTTTAAGGAGGCCTACCGAGTTCCACAGAATGGCTCAGGGCCTATCATTTCCATGGCTGATCCTCTTTTGGCTAGGTTGTCGGCCTCTTCGTTACCTGGGTGGCCCTCGTGGCCTGGTACCCAGACTATCGTAAGTTCGTTTTGCCAAGTCGACTTTATTCAGGGCCTGTATACAGTCCCCCAGTACTTTGGAATTAACTTTTGGAGAACTGATGGCCTTCAGGGCCGCTTGGCTGTCTGAGTAAATGACGATGTTTTTTCCTTTTCTCCATTTTTTCTTTGATCAGCACGGCACAATGCATTATTGCTGCGATTTCCGCTTGGAAAACCGTGGCGTGCTGACCAAGACTTAAGGTTATCTTTTCTCTAGGCTTGTCTCCATAGATGCCAGCTCCTACTCCCTTGTTGGTCTTGAAGCCATCTGTATACCAGATATGATCGGCTTTGATTGGAGGGCCTTCTTTCCAGTCCTCCCTATCTGGTATGACAATCCGAAAGTGTCTTTTGAAGAAACTAACCACAAGAAACATACGGAACGAGGTTAAACGTCGAAGTCAGGGATTGCCCAACACGCTTGATCAGAACAACACCACACACAATGGTTGGAAGCAAAAATTATTCATAAAGAAAGCTACTGAAAGAAAAGAAAATTTAAAGAAGCTGTAATAATTGTAAACAACCAAAATGTATTTAGCAAGCCTAGTATCGATATTTCGAATATCTGTCAGCCGTTGCTAAACCGGGAAAAATCGGTCAAGCTTCGGTGCACAACGGTCGTAACTTTTTAAAATGGTTTTTAGTTATCACTTAAAAACGGTTGGAGATACATCACTAACCGAAACGTTGTGTATGAATTAACAAATAAAGACAATGGAAGTCCAAGATTTAAGTGTTATTGAAACTTTAAATGAGTACGTCCTGAAAAGCCTTGCGGACAAAAGATCTGCCCAATACTTCGTGTACACACATTTTGTTGAAAAGCCTATACCGTTAAAACTTCGTGTTTGAAATATAAAAAACGCTAACGTTACCTACTTTTCGACATTCATCGTTTTCCCCGCAGACTCTTCATATGTTTTTAAAGACAAAAAATAAAGCTGAAAACGTAAAATATTAAAAGAAAAAACCTAAAATTGAACAGGCAACTTTTAAATTAAATAAAAATAAAAAACTGTAAATATTATTATCAGGTTATTTCAAGTCTGTCTGCTATGCCCTACGCCTCGAGACGACCTAGCAAGGTTGTCTGCAAAAGGTTGGCCAACATTCAACGTGGCGGTTTGCTGCGGCCAGGGAAAAAAACCCGAAACGATATCAAGAGGTGTGCTGTGGCCATCGCAGGGAGTCTATTCTTAAGTCGATTTAATTTTTTTAAATCAACTTTGTTTTAAACTAAAAATAATATCTTAACATTCAAATGTGTACTCAATAACATATTTTTGAGTGATAAAATTATAAAATCCTCTCCATGTAATAAATTTTTACGAATTTATGTCGTTGGTAAACTGGATTTCAAAGAACATAATAATAGAGAAAAATTATGTGGTAAACTTGCATCTGATTGTTGTGCTCATCAAAAACCATTATTTATATCAAAAAGTATTGTAACACCAATCATACCGCGTGGTGCGTCGCCGAGCGAAACATAGGAAATACCATGTAAATTTTAAGGGGGTTAATTATTGGCTTATTTAATGTAACAATTAAGTTTAACTAATAAAAATTATTACTATCGATCATTAAAAAAATAATTTTGTCATACTAGAATTTAATTAAACCAATATCAGTATTTTCCCATCAATCCTATCTGGTCCATTTCCACCATTAAACGTATTGTCAGTAAATTCGAGTCAAAAACCATCGCAATGAATAGTTGTAAATATTTAACTCAGAAGATCGAAAATAGATCCGGAAAAAAGAGAGAACTGAACTCTTAATATTTTACTAGGTGTGGAAAAATAAAATGAAATAAAATAAAATAACTTTTTTTTTCAAATAATAGAATCAAATCAAATAAAAACATTAATTAATCAAATGTTCAAACAACCTCCCCCCATTAACAGCTAAACAATATCCCAACCGATCATAAAATTCATTTCTAACGTTGCTAAGTTGATAATGCGAAAATTTGTTACATTCTAACGAAATAGCGCAACATTGTTGATGGTGAATGTACATTCATTGGTAAAACAAATATTTCTTAAAAAATTCCTATCGTTATTAACAGAGAGAAAGGGAGAGGAACAACTGTCATACCCCCACCCATAAAGAAATGGAACAAACATGCGACTTTGATACGTTAAACGATCGATCCGGCCTGTTAAATTAACACTTCATTTTTGTTTTGAGTTGTTTAAAAACACCAGTTGGCTTGAAAGCATGGGTTTATATTTTATTTGTAGGTAATAATTTTGTGTGGTTTAATATTATCATATCAAAAACACTTATGTAAAATATACTTTCGTTTCGACTTTCACCCAGTATAGCACGCGATTGGAAGCTTACGCTTTTTTGTGTTAATCGACCGCAGTGGCGCGGAAAAAGTGTGTTTTTGCTCGTGAAAATCAAAGGGGGACATGCAGCCAATTCATGGGGTCCTTCTTTTGGAGCTAAGCGCTGTGAAAGGCCTAGATCCCTGTCGTTTTTACGTTTTGTGTCGTGCCAGAATGTGTCTTACCATAGTGAAAGATTAGTTGAGCGCTTAGCGTGGGACGTCAGATAGAAAGCTGGTTGTACGCAATACCAGCAGCAGTCCTTGGTTTGACCGCCATTTGTGCCCCTCATAATTTAAAACACTAGAAAAGTATAAATTTATGAAAATATCGGAATTTCTGGAGACTACAGAGCCCGACATCCAGACTTTTTACCGAAAAGCCCGGAAAAGTTCACGTTGCGACATTGGAACGTGTGACTGCAAAGGGGAGAGCTGCCGAGAGCTTTGAGCCCATATTGACAAATAGAAGATATACTAAAAATCAAGGCTCCTGGTTTAGATTACATTTAATGTTGTTTTGAAACTAAAAAATAAGAAAATATATTAGAGTTAAGAAAAACTAAAAAACATACTTTTATAGCAAACCGAAAGGTATAAAAAGTTGGTGTTACAGTAATAAATCAATGATGATTAATTAATTTAAAATAAGATTAAAATAAAAGAGAAGTTAGTAACAAAACAATTCACTTATAGTAAAAAAGCGTGGGGTACTTGATATTAAATGTTAGAATTATTTTATTGGTAGCTATTTACACAAATAAAGTGATTATGAAAATGGGAAATTGCACCCTATGCTTTTTTACTACAAGGGAATTATTTTATTAATAAAATAATTTTAATTTTAGTCTTATTCCAAATTAATTAGTCATAATTAAATATTGAACTTTTTATCACTGTAACAAAAAGTGTTTATACTAAAAATATATTTTCTACTTTTTATTTCGATTTGCTATAAAAGCGTGTTTTTTTATTTTTTTTTAATTGTAATTAAATTTCATTGAGAACCCTAAAATCAAAACAAAAATGTATTATACTTGTCATGGTAATAAGTAAAAGTAATTATAAAAAACAAAAAATAATTCTTGTTTCTATATGTTTTTAGCGAGGATCTAGTGGCTTTTACCTACGACAAAATTTATTATTTGAGGTTATGGTGGAAGCCCCATCGCTATGTTCACACGTCGTCGTCGTGGTTGGGCACAGTAGGATCTTTTGAAACATGCGGTAGAGTTGCTGGTTATCGGCAACTCTTTTGTCTAGCGTATGGAACGGGATCCGAAGCTAAGATGGACAAAATGCTTAACTTAAGGTGTTAGCATCCCGGGAGGGAGAGTAAATGACATCCTGTGCCTTAAACAGGTGTCTCCAACGGTGTCTCTGAGATTCAGGGCTACCTCTCAGAGTATCTAGCCTTACTGCGGTAATGCGGGGCTCTGCCGTGGTGGACTATTACTTCCCTAGCTCCAAACAGAAAGCGGACAGAACCGCTTTCATAGGAAAAAAGTGACAAAGGTGCGCTGACCGAAACGGATAAATCCGTTTCGAGAGGTGCCATCCAAGGTCACAAGCAGACAAAGGTGCGCCGACTGAAATGGGTGAATCCTTTTAGAAAGGTGCCCTTGAAGTCACCGGCGCCTTTTTCACGGAAAAGGGCTAATCCATCCCGAACAAACGGGTGCTTAGGAAGGGATCCCTGAATCCAAACAGAAGGCGGACAGAACCGACTTTATAGGGAAAAGGGTTTCTCGGCTTTAAACAGAAAGCGGATAGGACCGTTTCCATGGGGTAAGGCCGAAGATGCGGCCTCAGAAGAAACATCTGGTTCCTGTAACAAGGACCTTGTAGCTACCCACGTCACTAGGCCGGGAGAGGAGGGCATGACGGATCTAGTCGTCTGCTCGTCATACTCTCCAGGAGACAGGGACACCAGATCACATCAGAACACATATTGTACTCGTGTCCGGTAAGAGGAGTAAGAGGAGACATAAGAACTCTCTCCCAATCTGATATCGGATTCACTAGAGGTCTGATCCTTTTAGGAGAAATATAAAAAGGTGTGCGCAACAATAGACCGAGCGGTCGCAGTGGAGGGCGTAAAAAGTCCACTCACTTTAAACCTACCTACCTACCTATGGTGGAAGCAATTATATTTATAATGAATTAAATATATTACACTATTACGAGTTTTCTTTTTTACACAACTGATGGGGTCTAGATATTCGGTTGTTGAACCACATTCTTCTTCAAAATGAAGTGAACAAATATTTTTTTTTATCTTTGTGACAACTCACGAAGGAATTGCATATACATATATACTATATATATTAGACATATACATATACATATATACTCCTAAATACCAGAGTACCGTGAGTGCCGGGTTTTCCGATGTTTAACCCATCTTTTATGCCCCAGTTCCGTCAACGCTGCCCAAGCACTGAAACATGCAAATATTGCATTTCACAGCACCTTTTAGACAACGCGGTAGTGCCACCACGGACGTTATTTTAAATAACTACTACCTAAATAAATAACTACTACCTAAATAATGTAATGTGTGTCTTTATTAACATTATCAATTCCTTGGAATCGACCATCACCTCATCCACACCGCTTCACCCACAAATCGCATTTAGCACATATGGGACAAATTTTAAGTGCTTTTGGTTACTTATTTCAATGAGTGTTGGACTATATTTAAAACAAGGTTTTGAAAAATTAATATAAAATCTCCTGAAAGGATTTACTATGCGTATCACTGCGGCATAGGGTTGCCAGATACGGGCTTATCTTTTTCTGGGGTTACAAGCGAAGTTTTAGAGTCAAAATCCAACTAAAAATGTTGGCTGTTGAACGAGAAATAGAAAAAAATATTACAGAATAACTAGTTAGGTATTTTAAAAGAAAAAATGCATATGATTATAAAACATACCTTTATTTTTTGTGAAATCTATTAACTAAAAAACTACATACATACCAACCTTACCATATACAGTCATAGATAAAAAGTTATAGTTAGTCTCCAAACTAATTAAAAAAATCAGCACCTCTTTTAAATAAAAATCAACTTAAGGTACATATTTAAACATAAAAACTAAACTAAAAATACAAATTAAAACTTTGGTAAAAAAATCAACGTAAAGTATTATCTAACATAAAAAAAAACTGAATTCAAAACAAAAATTGAGCAACACCTACAGACCGCGGCAAAATTTTCTTGCTGCATCGCCCCGTGATCCGGTATTTTGGGGAAAAAAACTAGTATTTATGAATTTCGGGACAGTAAGGTGTAATTACTGGACACAGGACCACACGCAAAATTCCGGGACTTTCCCGGAATTCTCGGCCATTTGGCAACCTTACTGCGGCATACTCCATAACAACAACGTTTTTAGCCCCTTTCCTTATAGACAACATTATATATTTGAATTAAAATATTTGTATTATTATTTTATTATATAAGTACAATAATTTGAATTGAACTGTTTATAAAAAAATAATTATTATTACCTGTTTTATTGTTTATTTTTTCATAAACATATGCACTGGTCATAAATTTGTAAATAAAGTGCCCGAAAAACTTGACGAAAGTTGGGGCATGAGCACATAAAAATTTCAACTATTACAAGGCATTCGTTATGCCATGAGAATTACGGAACATTTTTGATAGGTATTTATCTTTTAACTATTGTATCTGCATGTAAACAATGAGTTGTCCACTATGTTTGGTTATAATTCCTTTTTTATTCGAGAATAAAGTCCCAGGTCGTCCGCGACGCGACTAATCGACCTCATTGCAGGTTAGCTACCGTCTGCCGTCAACAACAACAATGTAAAAGCCGATGCCGATGGCTGAAACCTGATGGGTACGTTTGTAGTGATATCTCGTGATTGTCTGGTAATTATTGGGCTTATATGGCTGAGGCGCTTTTTGGCGAAAGTACCATTCATCCGTGACAGGTACCAATTTAATGTAGCGAAATCATCTACAATGTATCAAAAAATGTTGTGAGGGTAAAACCAGAGCGAAATTTCTAGTGAGGGTACTAGGGTTAAAAGCCCGGGATCCCGGTTTGCTTTTAGTTCCCAAAAATCCCGAAATTAAGGTATGGCAATATCAAAAATCCCGATTTTTTTGATAAAATTTTGACTTATTCTTGATGGTTCTCGTGTAAAGTAACGTTATTTTTTACTTAAGATACATCTTAAGACTATCATCTATTTTAGTACGTAATTGCCATAAAACAAAACAAGATAAAGAAAGCTTCTCCAAGATATATTCATTCTGATGGTTCCAGGATAGCCTGGAATCGATAAACACCCCTAAAAATTTCGCAACGTTTGTCTGTTTAAAAGTTTGACTATTTAATCTGACCAAAAGACTTTTATTTAAATCTCGCAAACCAAAACAGATCATTTCAGTTTTACTTTCATTCAACACCAAGCCACTGGTATCACAAGACTTTTAAAGCGAGGAAACAGCACTACAGGCATTTTTAGATAAAGTTTTAAATGAATTTGTGGCATATACGACTGCTGTATTATCCGCAGAAGGTAAAATATAATGGCCATCAAAACCACTTGATATTGTTAATAAAGATTAAAAATAACAATAGCCCAAGTAAACTGCCCTGAGGCACTCCACTGGACACCATTCTTTTGGAAGAACAAAAAGTATCTTAAAGGTCCAGCAAAATCACCTGTTGGATACAATTACTCAGAAACTCTCTCAACCACTTAAGCGTTTTTCCACGAACACCATAGTTTCTTAATTTATAAAGTAGTAAATCTAAATGAATGACATCAGAGGTACGTCTAAGAACAATAAACAGACAGGCAGTATTATTGTTTTTGTCGAGGTCCTTTAAAATTCTATTGTAAAGGTCATCAATTGCATCCTGAGTCTGACAAGTCACCAAGAAAACCAAACTGCTGTTTATTAAAAAAATATTTTCATTAAAAAAAAGCTATGTGCCTAAGGTAATATGTTTTTTCAAATGCCTTAGAAAATACTGAAAAAAAATGCTTTACCACGATAGTTTGAAATTTCATGTTTGTTCCCTTTTTTCCAAATCGGTCAAACTATTGTATTTTTTAAAATACTTGGAAATGATCCTTTCGGAAATAAAATATTAATTAAAGTAGCAAGAGGCGCCACCCAACCGCTGTGTTCGCACGTCGTTGTCGTGGTTGGACCCAGTAGGATCTTTTGGAACATGCGCTAGAGTTGCTGGTTAACGACAACTCTTGTTGCCACCGTATGGAACGTGATCCGAAGCTAAGACGAACACAAGGCTTAACTCAAAGTGTTAGCATACCGTGCTGATGAGTGATGACATCTGACATCCGGTGCCTAAAACAGGTGTCTCCAACGGTGCCTCTGAGATACAGTGGTCGACTATTACTTCCCTAGTTCCAAACAGAAAGCGGACAGAACCGCTTTCATAGGAAAAAAGTGACAAAGCTGCGCCAACCGAAACGGATAAATCCGTTTCGAGAGGTGCCACTCAAGGTCACAAGCAGATAAAGGTGCGCCGATCGAAACGGGTGAATTCGTTTCAAAAGGTGCCCCTAAAGTCACAGGCACCTGTTTCACGGGGAAGGGCTAATCTATCACGAACAAACAGGTGCTAAAGAAGGTATCCCTGAATTAAAACAGAAGGCGGACAGAACCGCTTTTGTAGAAAAAAGGGTTCCCTGGCATTAAACAGAAAACGGATAGAACCGTTTTCATAGGGTAAGGCCGGAGAAACGGCATCAGAAGGAACATCTGGTTCCTGTAACAAGGACGTGGAAGCTACCCACGTCACTAAACCAGGAGAGGAGGGCATGACGGATCTAATCGTCGCTCGTCATACTTTCCAGGAGAGAGGGACACCAGAACACATATTGTGCTCGTGTCCGGTAGCGACACGAGTAAAAAGAGAGTAAGAACTCTCTCCCAATCTGATATCGGATTCGTTGGTAGTCTGATCCTGTTGGGATAAACATAAAAGGTTGTGAGCCACAATAGACCGAGCGGTCCGGTGGAGGGCGTAAAAAGTCCACTCACTTTAAACCTAACCTAAGAGGCGCCACGACATAGTCATGGAGTCAAGAGCTTTGAACAACGTTTTTTATAAACCTTTATCTATTGAGTAAAAATAGGTAAGTACTTTTTATTCATTTTGCTATTCCTAACCGTTTAAAAAACAAAAAATGGTTAGAAGTCGTCGGAATAAATATGAAAAAGAGAAATTTTCTAAATTCGTCGTGCTCGCGAGAGTATCAGAGTTCACGAAGCTTAAGTTGAACCCTCTTAGGAAGTTTTTAACTAAAATTTAACTTTTTATTAAAACTATTATGTTGGAGACAGAAAAAAATTCCTCTTTTTCATATTTAACCTCACAGAACTCAGGGGACTAAAGTGAAATTAAAGTTAGGATTAGCGACATGAATAAAGCGTACTTAATTTTAAGTCAATAGTTAAAGGTTTTTAAAAAAACGTTGTCCAAAGTTCTTATTAATATGGGGCGTGAAAAAAGGGGTCGTGAGTGTCACAGCTAGTACGTCCCTGCAGCTGTGCATAATTGACAAAACTTCCTTGATAGTTATTTGAAAGAAAGAAAGAAAAATGGAATAAACCGAATGGTTCAATAATTATGCCTAAAAAAGTTAATTTCATTGGAACTGGAAGCCAATATCTTTGAAGAGGAGGCCTATACAAAAAACGTTTATATAAACTTGTTTTTTTTACGTGTTTTTTTATATCCGGGAGATTTCCGCATTTTTCCGGACACTCTGTATAAGTTGTAACGTTAAGAGTTGTTGTTTATTATTACTTGAAAATGGTTGGAGCTACATCACTAACCGAAACTGTGTGTACCAGTTAGTGTTTTAAATGGAAATTGGAAATTTCCGAACGTGTCTCGGGAATATTGAAAATTTTTCAAATATCGAAAAAAAAACAATAATGCGTTTTAAATCATTATAACAAAGATTTCTATATATTTCTTATACTTTTGTGCAGTACAACTTTCACACTAGAAAAATTATTTCCGAAAAAGTACAGTGACGGCCATTAAATTTTGGGCAAAAAAATTGTCAAATTTTGACTTTTCTGTCCATTTTTGTAAATCGCTCTTTCTTTGTTTTACTTATAATTACTATAAATAAAGCAGAAAGTCAAAGAAAATATTTATATTTTCTAAAAACCTACACATTAATAAACTAAATTAACAATTTAATAAATTCAAAAAAATTAAATATTCTTTCAAAAAAATTTAATATTTTATTGCGGCCCCGTTTTTTTAAGACAGAGTTTAGCCTTCTAGGCATCGAATGGACCAAAGTCCGGATTTCCTCTTAACTCATTCCACGCCTCTAAAATTTTATCCTTAAGTTCGTTTACATTTTGCGGTCTAAATTTATTTTTCCTATTTATTTTTTTAACTAATAAGCCCTAAACATGTTCCATAACATTTAAATCTGGACTACGTGCGGGCCACGGTAAAACCACTATACGCTGCTCTTCTATCCATTCATTGACTTGCCGTATTTGTTACAATGAATTTATTTATATATATATAATATATATATATATATATATATATATATATTTTTTTAAAAAAATTTTAAAAAAAAAAAAAAAAATAAAAAAAAAAAATTTATTTAAAATTTTTTAAAAAAAAATTTTTTTTTTTAGAAAAATTTTAATTTTCCCTTTTGGGGAAAAAGGGAAACCCCTTTTAAAAAAAGAACCTTTTTTTTTCCCAAATTTTAAATTTTTTATTTTTTGGGGGGAAAAAAATTTGGGAAATTTTTTTTAAAGTTGGGTTTTTGGGGGGTTTTTTTTTTTTTAAAAAATTTTTTTTGGGGGAAAACCCCCTTTTTTTGGGGGGAAAAAAAAAAAAGGGGAAATTTTAAAAAGGGGGGGAAAAAAAAAAATTTTTTTTAAAAATTTTTTAAAATTTAAAAAAATTTTTTTTTTAAAAAAAAAATTTTTTTTTAAAAAAATTTTAAAAAAATTTTTAAAAAAAAAAAATTAAAATTTTAAAAAAAAAAAAAATTTTTAATTTAAAAATAATTTTTTAAAATTTAAAAATTAAAAATTTTAATTAAAAAAATTTTTTTTTAAAAATTTTTAAAATTTATAAATTTTAAAAATTTAAATTTTTAAAAATATATTTTTTTTAATAAAAAAATATTAAATTAAAAAAAAAATTTAAAATAAAAATTAAATTTTTTATTAAAATTTTTTTTTTTTTTATTTTTTTTAAATATTTATTTTTTTTAAATAAAAATTAATATTTATTAAATAATATATATTATATAATTTAATAATTAATTATATTAATATTTTTTTATTTTAAATATTATTTAATAATATATATATATATATATATATTTTATATATATATATATATATATATATATATATATATATATATTATATATATATATATATATATATATATATATATATATATATATATATATATATATATATATATATATATATATATTTAAAAAATTATTTTTTTAAAAAAAAATTTTTTAAAATTTTTTTTTTAAAAAAAATTTTAAAAAATTTCCCCCCCAAAAAAAACCCCTTTTTCCCCCGAAAATAACCCCCAAAAGTTTTTTGACCAACCAAACCTTTACCGAGAAAACTTTTCTGGTAATTTTTTTTCCCAAAAAACGGAGGTTCCAAGTAAAATTGTAGAGCAAACCAACTTTTTTTATTTATTTTTAAAAACGGTTTTTGGTATGGGGAGGCATTTAATTTGTTTTTTTTGGGTTTTTAAAACGGGTTGCTTTCCGTTTTTGCTGTAACTACAGATTTATCTGATTGCTTTATCAAAACATTAACTAAATTATTGTCTTGTTCTTGATTCGATAGTTTGGGGCGACCACTTCCAGCTTTTCTCTCAAAGGAGTGTGTTTTCTGCTATTTTTTTTCAAAATGAATAGAACTCTTTGGGATGTTAAGCTCTTCCGCCACATCCCTTTCTAGCCAACCTCTATGCTCAATATAATGAATAATTAATACTTTTTAATCCGAAGTTAAGTTGGGCATTTTAAAAAATATTTTTAAACACTGACAACGAACACCTGTTTCTTTATTAGGTTTTTCAACAGGTATTTATATTCAGTAGAAAGTGGCATAAGTCTATTTTACGAAAGGGAAAAAGAACTGCCCAAGATTTAATGGCTCTTACTGTACCTATATTATTACGATTACGAATAATAAAATCTCGATCTGGGAGATTCACCGTTTATTGCTTGCTGGCTGTTGCTTGCTTTAGAAGAAGTTGAATTTCACTCCTATGAAGACGGCATTGATGCTAAATACAATATTCAAGGTGTAGATGACATCGATGTGTTGATCAACTTGTGTCTCGTGGTCGTGTGTAATTACTTTTTTAGAAATTTGTTTTATTGTATCTTTAAAGGTTCTCGCCCATTAGCGCGACGCGGCGACGATTTTAATGCATCAGGGATACGTTGCATGTAATTAAACTGAAGCCCGCCCATCTAGGCGATGCGACGCGACAACTCAGACAAGTCGGTAGAGCAAGCAAGCGACAATGTCGCGTCGTGTCGCATCGCGTCGCGCCGCGTCGCTCTAGTGGGCGAGAACCTTAATACTTAATTTTTTTAATAAGTTTTGTTACGTTAATTTTGAATGACAATATCTCCATTTAAAAAGTCAAAATTTGCTATCGGATGGAAAAGAAAAAGTGACTGGCTAAAACAGGTATTTTTTTCCTGGATTTAAATACTTCGGAAATTTAACTCAATTCTTAAAATATCCGGCCAAATCTGACCATTTATGCTATTACCTATGATAAACTTTAATTAAAGGTTTATTTCTTAAGTTTTGTGGTTTTATTTTTTTTTTATATTTTCAATACTTTCATATATTTCCAAAGTTTCCTGATATATTTCCGGAAATATTTCCAAATATGTATATATTTCCGGAAATTTTCCGTCACTAGTATTAATGCCAATTAACAAGCAAAGACATTGGAAGTCCAAAATTTTAGTATTATTGATTCCAAAATTTGTTTTTATTAAAAAAAAAAACAAATGCATTTGCCCTGCATTTAATAAAGACGAAATATTATATCCACTTTAAAGTTATTTATGTTATTATATATAAATTTTAGGATGCGTGATTAAATGCATATATTTTTACGATAGGCGAACAAAACAAGCGGTTGTTATTACAGTCTTATCGGGATACCGCCTTTTAAAATTTAATGTTGTGACTATGTGGTGTATATTCAGATGGCATGACTGCATTTCCTTCATCACAAATAAAGACATTAACGCGAGGTCGTTCGATCAGAAATATCGTTAATGATAATGGTTTATTAGAGAGTTTGAGCAGCAAATGTGATTTATTTTATATCAATTCTACGTTCCGTTAACAATACCATTAGTTTACAAATAATTTTCCCAATGTAAAAGTTTTATTTTGAAGAAAGAAAAGATCGTCATAGAGGGTGGCCGTCCATATTTTGACCCAATTTAATCGCGAATAACTTCAGAACAAATAAAGATATCAAGATGCGGTTTTCGCAGATACACTTACATTTTTTAAAGTTTATTCTTGTATTTTCACCATTTTGTTGTGACATTCCATTAGCTCAAAAAAAAATTGCCGATTTTCCGATAAACTAGAACAACTTTGTAATTTTAAATGGAACACCCTGTTATTCTTGGAGTTTTTTATGTCATCATTAAGGGAATTATAACATTTACAACAATTAAAATAAAAATGTTTTTGGTATGTTGCTGTCCGATGCCTGTCCGGAACCAATAAAGCTCCATTTCTAGTGTTGTGATCGTGTTGCATACCATTAGTTACAAATAAGCTTCTATTTCTGTAAACATAAATGCACAGTTCCAAAATATAGGTTGAATAAAAGTCAAAATTTTAATGTCTTAAAAGCGTCACGACATGTTTCTCGATGTGTTAAACCACTGATTATCCGAACTGCGTATTTTTGAAGCAAAAAACCCTATTAACCTGAGCACCCCCACCATAACAAATAATCCCATTTTGTAAATGGCTATGAAAGTATGCATAATAAAGGTAAGAAGAGGTGTCTCTACTGCAATGTTGGGACATGAATTAAAGCATAACAAGCACTACGTAATTTTGCACAGAGAAAATCTATATGGAGTTCCACTGCAACTTAAAATCCAGATTCAAACCTAACATTTTAGTGGTTTCACTACAATTAATAGGACTTGCCCTATTTTCAAAAAGTGTAAATTTATCTAAATTGGGCCGCCTTGATAGAGTATACAAAAGACTGTGGTTTTGCTTGTATTTAAATTAAGATAATTTTTTTCTGACCACAAAATAATTTTACGATATATGTTTTCACTACTAATTTTTAACTTACTAAGGGTGTTTTCTTTAATTAAAATATTAGTATCGTCACACAAACTGTATATATATTTGAATTGGTACTAATGATAATTAATAATGTCATTCGAATAAATCAAATAGAGTAGAGGACCCAATATAGATCCCTGTGGTACTCCTCGGGTAATACGACTCCTTTCACTCTTTGCCCGATTTAGCCGTACAAACTGAAAGCGATTTTCCAGATAACTCTTCAAAAAATTGTATGGAACCCCCCTAACCCCATACCGATACAACTTTTCCAACAATAAATCGTGGTGTACACAATCAAAAGCGCGCGAAAATCCACAAAAAGTCCCAAAACACAAAAACCACTATCCAATGCCTCAACAGTCCACTTTTGAAATGCACATGATGCTGTTTCAGTACCTTTATCCCTAGTAAAACCATGCTGCATAATTGATAGTAACTTGTTATTTGTCAAGAAACTTGTTAACTGTGTTTTTATTGGTAATTCAAATATCTTAGAGATAGGCGAAAGTAGACTTATACCCCTGTAATAGTATATAAATTAGAATCCCCTTTTTTTATATTGGTATGACAGTAGCTAATTTTAGTCCATCTGGAAAAATTCCGTTTTCCATTGATAAGTTAACGAGAAAAACAAGAATAGGAGACAACTGATTTTTACATTTTTTTAACAAATTGTTTGATATATTATCCACACCGCAGGCATTGGAATTCTTTAAATTGTCTATGAAAATATGCAAGTCCTGCTCACCAATAGGCAACATAAAAAGGTCTTACCAAAAGAAGGTACATTACGCGACAAAAATCATAGTCAATCTGATTATGGACAGGGTTACCATCCACACCAGCAAAGTTAATGTTAAAATTATTTGCAACTACTGCATCGGACAGTCTCACACCATTGTCCAAAATTTCTACTTCCTTTCTTGTTACATCTTTTTTGCAATTTATTTATGACCGACCAAACAGCCCTTGATTTATTTTGTGCATTATTTATTAGATCATCGTGATATTTAATTCTAGATAATTTTAGCTTTTCCCGATACTGACGGTTTAAATATATAGATAAATCTCTATAACGCCGATCATGTTTAGATAGTTCGGTATAAAGAGTTACTCTTTTTTTAAGTGTAATAATTCTGGACTTAATTTATGCGTTTTAGTGCCTTTCTTGTTAAGAAGACGTCGTTGTAGAGGAAAGCATGATTCAAAATAGAATAAGAGCAAATTGGAAAATATATCAAAGGCCTTGTCAGGACATGACTGGAGTAAAACATCACTCCAATCTTCAGACTGTAAACTCTGAACAAAACGAGTTGTATTATTATTACAAAAATTTCGTCTATATTCATAAATATTCGGTCTTTTGGAACACTGATCATTTACAGATATTCCTAGAAATTGAGAGTAATGATCAGATACTGTAAGGTTTACAACATTTGCTTTATATTTCAACTCTTCACTAATTAAAAATTATCTATGCAACTGTTGAGCTTATAGCTACCCGTGTGGGTTCCTTTATAGTAACAATAATTTTAAAGCAGTGCAGAAGATCAGTTAAAATTGTCAAATTAGCACTGGCCTCGCAAAAATTTAGGTTAAAATCACCTCCTATAATAACATTATATTTAAAATTAGAAACATACAACAGTAAAT
This sequence comes from Listronotus oregonensis, assembly GCA_019359885.1. Lineage (NCBI taxonomy): Eukaryota > Metazoa > Arthropoda > Insecta > Coleoptera > Curculionidae > Listronotus > Listronotus oregonensis. The sequence goes on from JAHBCN010002735.1 coordinate 55,154, forward strand.
CCTGAAAAAGGCTTAAAAAAACTCCAAAACCACCTGAAGGTGGACGATAAACAACGACTATAATACTTTTCAGTTTATCAATTTTTACACTAGCGCACTCCAAAACTCCTTCCAAAGAAAACTTAGACACATTAAGCTCGGTACATCTAAAACTAATATTTATGCCTTGACCCAGATTCGAGCGGCAGTACGAAGACATAGGCTAAAGTTTTCAAGTTTAAGCTCTCTTAATTGCGACTGCCTTTGCCAATGTTCCGTTATTAAGAGTATGTGACATAAAATGACCTTTTAACGCGGTGTCCATAACTAAAACCTTATTACTAGGCACTGAACATTTTGGTGACATATTATGATGATAGAGTTATCCTTGTGATCCGGCAAGAAAAAACTGCTTCGTCTGATTTACACTTACAGGTTGGACTTTATTATTATCGTCGATTGTTGTAAGATCAATTTCCAAGTCACTATTTATTTTTTCGCGTTCTTGGACCTGTGGCGTGGCAGATATTGTAAAAGTTTCAGTAGTTAATTCTTTATTGTTTTGTAAAGTCACATCAATTCCACTATATTTATACCCCGAAAAATCTTTAACTGGCCTCACCTCTATTAAATTGTTACTATTAATGTACTTATTTATTACATAATTATCACACAGCGCAGAAAGCAAAACTTTTTTAATGTAGGGCTTTAGAGTAACAGTAAAATTTTCAAAATTTATATCCCGAAGATGCTTATTAGTTTCAAAATAATTCACGTGCCGAAAATTATAGGCAGCTTTTGCCAATTCACAGTTAAAATTAAACATTAATTTATTTAAAACAACCCGGTTTTTGCAGTAGGTAGCTCCCACTAAAGTTACATTTGTGCTTGTAAGCGATTCTAAAATGATAAATATTGATAAAATTTGCTTACCAAATTAAAAAGCTTCTGACAAAATAGTTTCAAAATAACACACAATGGCACTTACCTAAAACAAAGAAAAAATGGATTAAAATATAGCAAAAAAATTACATTTTAAATGACTATTTTCAAAACCCATTGACGTCAAATATCTAAGTTTTCATAACTAGTTACGAAAAGTAAAATTTTTCGCAACTGGTAATGAAAAGTAAGATATTTGACAACGTCAATGAATTTTGAAAAGTGTTACTTTAAATGTCAAAATTAGAAAAAATTAAAAAGAATCATATCATATTAAATATAAGAATAAATATTGTGTAAAACGCGTTGGAAAACACTATTGTTCATAACTCGCATTCTTTTGAGGAACTTGCTTCGTCGTTCCGCAGAAATCTGCTCGTTACGAAAAATAGTGCTTTTTCCATTTGGTTGCACAAATGACTATTATCTGTATATTATTAAAACAAAAATCAATGCATTTTCGAAATGGGGTTTTTTTATCTTGGGACAGTCCACGAAGGCTGAGGCCTAAGTACTAACGTACCGTGGCTGTGTGAAGTGTGGTAAGAGGGAATTTATTTACACGAAACTTAAATTTTTGGAGATTTGAAGGAAAAGGGAAAACTTCTGCAGGTAGCAGGTTCCATAGTTTGGAAACTGTGGGGATGAAGGAGGAACAAAGCGGGCAGTTCGGAGCCACTCAAGTTGGACCCTAAAAAAGAGAATATAGAAGGAATTATACTGGCAAACTCTTCAAATCAGAAGCCGTGAAAATATCTCTAAAACAGTGACAGATCCCTTACACCTCGTCGGTGAGCAAGAGAATCATTAATAAGGAGAATAGCTCTTTTTGAATGGAGTCAAAAATGCTAAGTGTTGTAGAAGCCGCCATTCCCCAGACTTGAGAACAATATTCTAAAGAAGGTCTGATCTGGGATACATACAGAGTATACAGATTAGAAGAAGAGATACTTTCTGGCTTAAAAAAGCTTTTTAAAAACTGCTATGGCTGTAGAATGAAATCCAAGATTAGTTTAAGGTCTTGTAAAAGAGCACGACCGACGCTTGTTTTCCAAATCAGACTTACAGGGTGGCTAAAGAAATTGCATATTTGAGTGGAGGGTACATCGTACATCGTAAGCAAAACTATGAATATGATTAATTGTGAAAAAGCAAAGATCGTTGATGTGAAGAAGAAACGTAGTTGTTGCCAGTACTGGAACACCCCAGCAATAATCTGGTAGAAACTGGAAGAACTGGTCAATTAAAAAGGAAACTGGAGATCCAAGAACAAAGCTTAGGTGGAAGACGATAGAAATTTTTTGTTGAGGTCATCATGTCACACCTGATCAAAAGCTTTAGATATGTCAAGAGCAACGATCTGGGATTCAACAAAAAATTCAAGGGACTTGTTCCAGTTGTGTGAGACAAAGGAAAGGAGATTAGCCGAGGATCTTCTGTGACGGAATCTATACTGTCTGTCATGTAAAATGGTGTGTTAAAATTCGGGAAATATTGAATTTTTTCCATTACCTTATAAACAACTGAAAAAAAATTATTATAGGTCTATAGTTAAAAGGAAGAGTTTTGCATCATTTTTAAGGACAGGTTGCACACGTGCAGCTTTCTAGCTGGCGAGATAACATGTGTGCAAGTTTAGGAGCCCATTTATTAAGACGATTGCTGGTATGTCATCTAATCTAGACGAATTTTTGGTATTAAGAGAAGAAAGGATACGCTAAATTTGTTTAACTTAAAAAATAATAACAAACATTTTATGAGGAACGGGTAATTTAACACATATAACATAATTTAAATAAAAATGAATGTTTACTTTCGTCGTAAATTATCGTAATTGCAAAAAAATAAGATTTAGTGCTGCTTAGTTCTGGTTGTTTGTATAATTTCTCTATTTGCTCAAGATTAAAAACTACAAAAAAATGGAAATATGTCAAAAAATTGGGGGCCATCATTTTTTTGTTAGGTTTGTGTCGGTACCAGCACATAAGGAAAATACCTACCAAATATTTAAATAAAAAGAAAATTAAAGGTTGTCAAGCAAAATTTCTTTTTCACTCCATTTTGTATCACATATTCTGTTTCCATTTTGATTATGTTTTATATTCGATAAATTTGATGGCACCGACCTCAAAAAAAATGTAGGCTTCAATTTGTTTCCTACTTTTAATTTTGGTTTTATCATTTAAGTTAGTATATACAGGGTGTTCCAAAAGTAATGGAACACAGAGCTACAGCAGATTTCTTAAGTCGAAATAGTACAATTTACGTAAACTTGCCTGATTCCAAAGTTGATTATAACTAAGATACAGGGTGTCAATCTTTTAATGTTGTTTTCAGTTTTTCATAATAATTCTTTAACTTAATGACATAGCGCTACAAAATTGGGGATCTGGGGGTTGTTTGATCTGAGAAATTCAAATTCATCCATGCTTCCATTTACACGCTTGCCGGGCCATGGCAAGCGTGTAAATGTAGCATAACAACCGTCGTTGATCGTGGTTTGTTACGGCATGTTTACTTCAAATTTGATACATCGTGTCAGATTTAGCTCGTTTTAGTTTTTACTTAAAATCAACTTGAAATGGAAGAAATTGTAGTAATAAGTATTGGTTGCATCGATCCATTTAAAGAAATGGATGAAGCGGCCAATAGTGCATCGCTGGATTTACTGCCCAGGAAATCTCGTATACAATATAATACTGCCTACAATAAGTTTATGAATTGGTGTTAGGAGAAAGGTGTTGCTAGAAAATATACCGAAAATATATTCCTTGCGTATTTTAAGGAAAAAGCGAAGATTTGGAAAACATCATAGTTATGGTCGACTTATTCAATGATCAAAGCTATACTACGCATAAACAATGACGTGGATATCAGTAAATGTTTTAAGCTTATCGCTTATTTAAAGCGTCAAGGAGAGGTATACCAGCCCAAAAAATCAAAAATTCTGGGCAAAGCGCAAATTGACCAGTTTCTGAACTGTGCACCTGATGATGAATACCTTCTGATAAAAGTAGTTACCATTTTGAAAATTTCTAGTGCCTGTCGCAGGGAGGAGCTTTGTCAGTTGACTCTTGACGACTTGAAAGATATGGGCACTTCATTACTAATTCACATACGAGATAGGTACCAAGGTACCACGAAATTTCACTATCGTTGAAAAATTCTATTTGGTGGTTATTATCGAATTATAGGGCTCTTCTTCCAGCCAATGTGGGACATCGGAGACTTTTCCTAAAGTACGCGAAGGGTAAATGTACTAGAAATTCCGTCGAAATTAATTCTTTTGGAAAAATCCCTGCTACTACAGTAAGCTTTCTGCAGCTTCCAAATCCGATCCTCTATACGCCGTTCTTCAGCGAGTTTACTCGCCGATGCTGGAGCAAATTTGACGACAATCAAGAGGCATGGGGGGTGGAAATACTCCACCGTTTATGAGGGATTTTGCCAGAAAACTACTTACAGTGAAAACAAGAGCAGCAGATCGTGCCTTAACGTCGACTGAGAATGCAGTTTTTTCTGTTTAATCCATCTCAACTACGGAGAATTCTAGAACAGTGAGAGAAATTTGTTTTTCAAGTTGTTTGAATTGTACAATTAATATAAATCTAAGTAAATACGAGTAAATAAACGTTGACGTTAACTTTCAAAATTTGACATTTTACTTTTAACTCTAGTGCATAAAATGTTACTCTAATGCACTAGTGCTTTAAAGTGATATTTTTAAGGCATCTAGATAGTGTTAAAAAATAAATTTTCAACACGTTTGTAGAAAAATAACTATTAAATTACATTTTTATTTTCGAAATGTATAATATACCTCGTTAGTGGAAAAACACTGTATAATTTTCGGGACGAAACTTATGTGGAATTACTTAGCATAACATTTGTTTTTACAACAAAAAAGTATCATACGGTTTTTTAAATTACTCCAGACAGTGAGTCACCGAAAACAAACAAAAGTCTGTCTGCTGTAAATTTTATATTAAATAACTGAGTCATTTAACCGAGATTATCACGGTCTTCAATCAAACGTCTATTTAAATAAGTTATGTTAAATCATTTTTAAATGAAATGGATCTGTATGAAAAGATTTAAATTGAGTCATCGATTTTAAGGTGTTTGAAGAACAGGTGTGTGTGTGTACATTAACTCAATCTGTCCGTCATTCCATATGTAAAGGGGAATTTTTATACAATAAGCCAATTTTAAAATTACACATTTATATAATATCAGCTGTGCTATGACTAACAAGTTTACTTATTGGGTTTCGCATATTTTTTCTCTTGTGTAAACAATAAATCTATTTTACTGAGACTAATTCCACTGTTGTCCTAAACTAAGGAAGTGAAAAAATAATTAATAGTATAATATATTACATACCCAGGTGGAAAGTGTTTCATTTCTGTCGAGAGATGCGTTAGTAGACCGAGACGCAGCCGAAGTCTACTATACTTCTCGAGACAGAAATGAAACTTTCCACCGAGGTTTGTATACTATTTTGTTTACAACCACTTCATTTATTTCCTATTATTTTAAATTGAAATTATAAAAATTGATCCGGTAATAATTTTATTAGGCGGCCGTGCTTCGCAATTTGTATCGTTGTCATGGTAACGGGTTGTCAAAGTGTCAATACATACAGTGTAAGATAGACATTTCAAATTTGAATAGAATAGTAATTTGTTTTAATGTCGCAAATTCAAAAAAAAATGTTATCAGATGAGGAATTTGAGTTTACTGCTACTCCACCAGAAATTCGAGAAGCAGCAAAAATAGCGGAAAAAAATCTTCTACCAACCAAAAGCCGCCCGAGATATGACGAGGCATATGATACGTTTAAAGAATGGTGTAAGGAAAACAAACTTCAAAATCCTGGATCTGAATCGACGTTACTGGCTTATTTTAGCGAATGTGCCAAGATAAAGAAGTTATCAACGCTTTGGTCAGTATACTCCATGCTGAGGACCACTCTATCAATTAGAGAAAAAGTAGACATATCTAAACACGCAAAGTTATTGGCATTTTTAAAAAGGCACAATAAAGGATATAAGCCAAAAAAAATTGAACACACTGTCTAAGGAAAATATTGAAACTTTTTTGGAACAAGCGCCCATGGAATTTCTTGTTCAAAAGGTATTTTAGGCCAAAAGGTTGACCATTTCTATATTAATTTGTTATTTTTACATTTGTAGGTTGCACTGGATATTGGTGTCTCAGGCGCCTGCCGATCGAATGAATTATACAATATGAAAACAACAGACGATCATTTTTTAGAAGAAAAGGTCATGATTGAAATACAGAATAGCAAAACTTATCAGTCACGATCATTTATGATAACTGATAAGAAATAGATTGCACCACTTAAGGAGTACATGACTCTTCGGAAAAATATAGGGGATGGAAGGCTTTTTATGCAAATAGGATATGGAAAAATTATTAAACAATGTATTGGGCACAACACTGTAAGTCAGTTTCCAAAAAAAAATTGAAGCTTTTCTGAAATTGCCCAATATTCAAAATTTTGCTGGTCACTGTTTGAGAAGAACAGCGACTACTTTGCTCGCAGACAATGGTGGCGACTTCATGCAAATTAAACTTTTAGGGGGCTGGAAATCTAGCACAGTAGCTGAGGGATACATAGATAGTTCTACCGTTACTCAAGTTAATACTGCAAAATTGTTTTTAAAGCCAAGTTGAAACTCTACTTTTACTTCAAATAATCATGACATAAATCTTTCAAAAAAAGAATTTCAGCAAAGTTTGAACATATCAGTGGCTGCCTACAATAATGCTAATGTAATAATTAATTTAAATAAGTAAAATATAAGTTAGTTTATTGTTTTTTATATAAATATGCAATGCCTTTAAAATTCAATTAAAAAATAAAAGTATATTTATTGTCGTTTTTGTCTAATCAGTGTTAACGTATTAGAATGCGTATGTTCGTGTGTCACTATACCATTTTGAAATATCAATATTCAATGAAATTACAAAAAAAAAAATTTACTTTCCAACCGGGTGGAAAGTAGAAGTTAAAAAACGTCAACTTTCCACCTTTCAAAGATAGGTGAAATGTCATTATTACATGCATGGTTGTAAATAATAGTATGTTACATGCCAAGCTGGACGACTCCTGCTAGTGGCCGGCTACCTGTATGTATTTGACCAGACCTAGATTTTTGCACAGTGAGTCCTCTATACCTACCATACATGGAATGGAGACTCACTAAGCCCAGTGTGGCTGTCGCTTCTGGTAATCAGGTGGAAGAGGTATCGAAATTAGACTGATTTTAAATGTATTTGATCACGTCTGCCATTTGGAAATTAAAAAATATATTACTATTTTTATTAAAAACTAACAATGGCTCTTAGGCTACAGGGTCATGAGCTACCTATTCTGCTTAGAACCCCCTGACATCAAAGTTAAAGAAGGGGCTATTAAGCCCCTTGGAAATAGGAGTGAGCCATACGTCTGTTCCCAGGATTATGGGATGAAATGATATTAAAGATTAGAAAGTTTAAAACAAAGATCCCGGACAGAGAAGAAGACGTTCTTGCTCCTTTAGGACTTGTCTGGAACCACAGATGGATTTAAAAATAAGAATGAGACTGGAGCTGCACTGTGAGAGTGTGGGTCCAAGGATGGAGTAAACCTTGGTCCTTGAAGATCATCCAACCATAGTTCACACGGAGGGGTATGCCACCTGGGCTTGTACCAGATGGATTCTGGACAGTGATGCAAGAACAGCCTTAGAATTGCTGCTAAGTAGGGTGATAATAGAGTCTAAACTAGTTAAGGACTATGAGGAAAAAAGTCCACTTCGGTCAATTTGGTATGGGTACTAGCACAGCCCTACTTCACTACAAGCCGTGAACAACCACTTGGCAACGCTGCAACCGGCAAGAGATTCAGATCGGTTTCCCTCGAGCGCGATGAGCGTAATCCGGGTATCGAGGCGCGTATTTTTAAATTCATTTAAGGCTCAATTCAAAGATCGCGTAAATAGTATTGATATTTCCATTAAAATAATTAAATCAGTATAATAATTGAAAAAATAAATATATTTTATAATATTTAAACTCTAAAACAAATTAATTTATGTGCATAGGTCAAGGCATAAGAACATGATGCTGTTGTAAAAGGAAACAAGTGTAATTTAACATTTAGTTAGTAATTGTACTTAGTTTTAGTTTTGTTTATTTATTTATTAAATGTGTCTAGTTTCCCTTTTTTTTTTTTTGACTCAGCCTTTTCCGATTTTTCTGTGGCATTTTTTTATTTTTTTTTTTAACATAATTATTTAAAAGAATGTTTGAAAATATAGAGCACATCATAATGAACATTTTTTTGTTCTCGTTACCAAAATACATTGCGAATAAATCATTAAAGCCTTCATGTTGTCTAGTGCTTAAATTAGTTAGATCACACAGGATAGCTTTTTGATTTTCCTTTTTTGGAAGTCACTCTCAGTATCAGGGTCATTAAAATTTTTTTCCAAAAATCGCGCACATATGGAACAGAACGTCTTTAACAATTTCTGTGGAAACCCTTTTAAACCGCCACGTTGTAGCAATAAAATATTCGTCTCAATTGGGTTTTCCCCTTACTTTCAACAAAAAAGAAACACAGATGTTACAATTATTATTTTTTTTACAATTTTGTGGGCAGCATAACCGGCTATATAAATTTGTCCGATTTGTCAATTTCATATTCATTTAGGTATTCAGTTTCAAGAAAAAACAAAAATTTTTCAGTGTAATTATTTTGAGGTATTGCCCCAACAAGATCATTTTCCGGATACAGCGTCTCCTGTTTTTTAATCTCAGCAAAGAGAAATTACCATCAGCAGCGTTTTAAATTTTGTTTGAGTCAAATTTTTTTTCTTAGCATTTAAAATATCATCAAAGCTAACATTGTAATTACAACCTCCAAAAGTCTGTTTTACCAAACTTTTTTTAACTTTTCAGTAGTAAATTTCCCTGGTAAAATATACGACAAATCAAATTTTGAAAATGAATAGTCAATTATTTTAGTAAAACGGGTACTATGGCAAAGTGCAGAATAGGTGTCGTTTGTAAGGCGACCATTATTGTTTTCAAGTTTATGCCAAGCTTTAAAAGGGATTTTGGGCGGGGATGTTTTGAAATAATTTTAAAATTTTGGGAAAAAATCTGGCCTGATTTTTTAGTCATTTTGGGGTCCTTTTTTCATTCCCCCATCCCCCAAATAATCCCTCTAATAATGCATTTTAAAAATGTTAGCGAAACCCCAGAATATTTTGAGGGTGCCATGACCTAGGAAACCTAAGCCAATGGGCAAGGTTTCCCTTTATAGTTTTTATGGTTTGGGCCAAACCCCAAGGTTGGAAAAAAAAATAAAAATAAAAATAGTATCAATAACCACCAAGTCCATCAACGCAAAAAAAAAAATAAAACGAACGAAAAATTAAAATGTTAATTTGGAATTTCCAATGCTAATATTTGTTACTTTTTTAAAAAATAACTAAAAAAATACCTTTTAAATTAAACCAAAACGAATCATTAAAAAACTTTAATTTTAATTATTTTTAAAAAGCACCACCAAAAATTAATTCATTTCCCCTTTTATTTAAACTTTAAAAGGATTTCCCCCAGAATTTTGTTTTTACGCAATTTTTTGGGAAAAAATTCCCGGTCATAAAATTTCCCAGTAAACCTTTTCAGGTTTAGTTTTATCTTCTATTTTTTTAAAAAAGTTGATTTTTACTAACACAACAGAGAAACAGGTCATTCAACGTAAATCTTGAAAAAACTTGTGTGCTAATCTAAGGGGCATTTGCCAGTTTCCCTTTTCAGGTTGTAGTGAAGGGGGCGTGCTAACATCGGATCAAAGATCGAAACAATAAACGGCTTGGGGGTTAAATCCCAAAAACCCTTTTGCCCCCAGGTATGTCCGGTGGAGTTCACAAGCGGTGGGCCAAATATTGGACCAAGAGAAAGTTTAAGAAAATGTGGATGTTAGAAAAAAAGATACATGCATATTGGGGCAATGTCTAAAGGATCTTCACAGCATAGCATCGGACTGATACCTTAGCGGCTATCCCCTAATCTGCATACAATGACCAGCGCTCGCTAAGTAGGCGTAAACCCCCAAAAAAAAGGGGAAAATAATGTGGGATTTTGGTAAACCAATCAATTTAATGAAAGTATCCGCCAATATTGTTTTTACTATTTTATTTAAACTCTCAGGGACGGATGACTATTAAAAAGGTCCCCAAATCTCGGGAACCCTGGTGACTTCAAATAATAACAAAAAAAAAATTAAAAAAACCAATAAAACCCAAATTTTTTATCATTAAAATACTAAAAAAGCAAAATGCAATACGACTTTAAGATGTAGGGGAGAAAATTTGGGGAAAAAAAGACCTTGTTATCAAAAAAAAACGGCTAAACCAAACCGACTTAGTGGGATTCTTTAATAAGGTAATCGTTCCGCCTTTTAAATTTTTTATGGTCAAGTTTTTTATTTCGAAAAAAAAAAAAATTGGTTTTCAAAAAAACATATTTTAATTCTCCACTGCTCTATTTTAAAAAATATTCATATTTAAGTTAATTTTTTTAGATTAAAGTAGACACAATGCCTTCAAACAACCCCACTTGAAGCTGATTTTTTTGTTAAATTTTTTTAAAAAATAAAACTCAAAATTGTTTTTTTAGTATAATTTTGGCAATCGAAAAAAAAATTATTTTAAAAATTTATCTACATGCTGCTAAAATTGTAGCTAATTTTAAAAAAAGTTTTTTCAAAAATTTTTTAGTTCCTTTTAATTTGAGTCAGTGAAATTTTTTTAACGGCCAAAGTTATTTTTGGGCTTGGCTTAGGGCCGGCCGATTAAAAAATCTTGGCCCGGTAAGGTAGTAGGTATTAAAGTTTATCAACAGGTTTAAACGCCTTTAAAGGGCTTTAATTGTTTAGAAAAAAAAATTTTAAATATCCAAAACAGGTGGTTGATTTTTAAACCCTAAAAAATATCAATCATTTTTTAATTACCCCCAATTGTGGTTTATTCAACTTTTTTTATTGGTTTGGTAAAGAAAAACCCAGGGATTCGTTATTTTGATTATAATTAAAACTTCATTATTTTTAAACATTTTTAGCAACAAAAAATTCGGATGCTTTTTTTTTAATTAAATTTGAGAAATATAGTAATACATTAAATATAAACTGGGCTTGTTAAAGGTCTTTTAAACAGGAATATATAATTCTTTTTTTCCATTAAAGAGATGATACAAGATATCGACATTCTGAATCCTTGAATAAGAATTTGAACTTTTTGTAATAATTTGTTATTATTGAAGGGTTGTTTTTTTATAAAAAATAACCAGAACTAACAAACAACAACTTTCAAATATATTCTAGTTCTGGTTAGTTCCGGTTAGGTTTTCCTCGTTAAATTTAATTTTTTTTTATTATAAATGCGCCGTTCTGGTCGGTCATGATTATTGTGGTTAGTTAAAGCCTTTTTTTTTTTTCCCTAATTATATTTGTAACTGGCGAAATTCAAATATTTTTGATTTAATGAAAATTATCCTTATGATAACGGCAAAGTTTTTATTTAAATTAATAATATTTCCGTTTAGCAACATCTAAACTTCTTAAAGCGTGCTAATTTATCACATGTAAATCGTAAATAGTTAAAAAAAAAATGTCAAATAATGACCAATATTTGAATTTTTTGCCTTTTCTTGGTCTTAAATAATAAACTTAAAGATATTTTCATTGCAAATTTAAAAATCGTCCAATTTTGGGTGATTTTTTTATAGACCCAAAAATGTAATATGTGTAGTTATTTACCTTATTATAGCATTTACGTAAATTTAATCCATTTCTGCCTTAAAATCTTTAATAATGATATGGCGGCGAAATTTACATCCACCATTTTAGTTCTTCTTTTAACCCAAGGACATTTGAAATTAATTTTGGGTTGACATGAAGATTACTGTATTATGGCAATCTTAATAAAGTTTAAATTTTGGACATTTCTTTAAATAAAGTCTATCTGAACATCCTACCAATACTCGCAGAAAAATGATATTTCGAATATTTTAGGGTAGGTCCGGAAACCGTTTTCCTATTTTTTATTTTTTTTCTTTCAGAGATGTATGGCTTAAATAATTTATGATATTTCTCATCAAAACAAATAAATCTTTATAGCCACTAATTTGTATCTATTAATGTCGTTTCTTTTCTGGCGCCTATTACTTTTTTGATGGAGCCACTCCTAAAAAGTTCATACTATGTAAAAAAATATATACCCTAAACAATTATAGGATAAATTGAAATTGTATTTTGTTTCAGTAAAAATATAAAAATAATATAAAGGTACCAACTATACTATGAAGGTACCTAATAATATTTAAATTACTTTTTAAACAGTTTTTTTATATCTTTTCTTCTTTTATTTTTTCTGTTGCTAAAAAAACCATTTTCAATATTAAAACTATCGCATTTAAGTTTTGTCAAAAATTTGGGACCGGCGCGGCGCCCTGTCTGATTAAATTATGATAAAGTTTTGAAATTGTGTAAGTTTTGACAGTCTTTATGATATTTATTTTAATTTTGCCAAAAAATAATTTTTTTGACAGATTTTTTTTTTTTATTGTTGCCTTTTTTGATTTGTAATGTAACAACCCTTTCTGGTGCGTTTCTCAATTTTTTCCCAAAAAATTTAGATTAGTTTTTTTAATAAAATTTTTTTCCATCGAAAATTTCCGGGACCATAATCTCCCGGAATTGTCCTTTCCCAACGGTTAAATAGGTGTTTATCTTTGAAAAAAGTTTGTATCCCTTAAAATTTTCTTACAATAATTCCTTCATTGTTTAAACATTTTAAATACATGAACCAAATTTCGACAACCACCCTCTAATTAAATTTAACTACGCACGCTATCCCTGCGGGGTATTGGGTCCCAATAATACTATTTTACGTCTGTTGCCAAACGATCGCTCTAGGAAAATTTTTTTCAAAAACTTTTTATTTTTGGTTATTTTTCCTCATGTATGAAAATATTTTCAAAAAAAAAAAGTTTATCGATTGGTTTATACTAAAAATATTTATTTTTAGTTTATATGATTTTTAGAGGAATGAAAGTGCGAATTTTCCCAAACTGTTTATAAGGTTAAAAGCGCACAGTGTGGGTTTAATTTGACACAAAAAAAATTTCGGTATCGATGTTTTAAAGTTATGGGTGGAAACAAAAAAAATAAATAATTTTTTTTTTAAGTTAAAAAAATCCTTTATTAATTTAAAAAGTTCGAGACCACAAAAAAATGTCGTAAAATACGATTTCATGTGCCCGGTGACATACTCGAAACCTAACAGGTTTGACTGGTTCTACAAAAAAAAAAAAAGGATAGGCTTACGGAATGCTCCGCTAATGGGAACTGTTGAATAAATAGTATATTAATACCCAGGTGGAAAAATTTCTGTCGAAATCTTCTCGAGCAGAAATAAACTTTCCACCGGGTTTTATACTATTTTATTTACAACCACTTCATTCATTTCCTATTATTTTAAATTAAAATTATGAAAATTGATCCGGTAATAATTTTATTAGGCGGCCATGCTTCGCAATTTGTATCGTTGTCATGGTAACGGGTTGTCAAAGTGTCAATATGGTTGTAAATAAAATCCTTTACAGCCGCTACAAAATAGCGCCTTTTACTTAGGGAAAATGGTAGAATGTAACTTGGTATGAAATCAATGAAACAAAAAAATAATAGGAACTTATTGGGCTATAAAATAGAACGTTATTATTATAAGCTCATTATTAATTATAACATTACTTATTTCGAATTACAAAGTTAAATGCAATTTTAATTACATGAAAAACATCTCAAAGCAGAGTTACGTTTCCGATCCTATTTTACAAGCTAGTGTTATAACTTCACTCTAAATTACATAGTTTCACCTAAATATATTATTTGATATTAATATTAGTGCTGCAATTTATTTGTTTCTTTTATTTATTTGCACAAACTATGTGCAAATATATCAAGATTATTTAGGGTTTACTTTTGGTGTTACATAATGTAGGCATTTACGACTTCCCACTGCAAAGTAAGTATCCTTGTAATATTTTCAGTAAAATATTTATATACTGCTTCCTATTAAAAAAAAGTCCCACCTATATTAGTAAAATTACTTTTTGGGCCCTGCTGTGGTGGGAGAAAGCAATGAATGGGAAGTTCTGCATTCAAAAGCATTTATATATTTACTTAAAAAAAAATATCCGTTTAAATAGGGCTCAATTTAATTTTTTGGCCCGGGACTCTGGGTTAGGAATTCGTTTACTAATGGGACGTCTTAAAAACATCCTGGGAAAATCAAACAGACAAAGAGTTTGTCGACGAATAGCTCTTGGAAATGAGATCAATATGCCGTAAAAATAAGAATTTCTTATTTTTGTTTAAACTTCTAATTGTAATATGACAAATTATTTTCTAAGATACATTTTAAAAATGTCCAATAATGTTTTTGATATTCTAATCCTTTATTTTTGACTTGTTAATTTTCTGTTTAAATTTCCTAAAATCTTGGACTTTCATTTCTTTTTTTTTGTTAATTGACAAAACTTTGGTTGTGATGTTTTTTAACCATTTTTCAAGTGATAACTAAAAACTATTCAAAAAAAGCTGGCTTATATCCGTTGTTCACCAAAACGGACTTTTTTCCGGTTCAAAACGGCTGATATTCGGAATGTCGACCCCAGGTTTCTAAATACATTTTGGTTGTTTGCAAGTATTACAGCTTTTTAAATTTCTTTTCTTATTGGGGTTTCATTATGGATAATTTTTTGTTTTAACCATTTTATCGCTGTTGTTTTGCCCCGGGGTGTTCTTAATCCCTGATTTAACTTCACCTTTTTTTTTTTTATGTTTTTTAACCCCAATTTCGTTGTCTTTTTTTTTTCCCGATATACCCTCGCCACATTCAAGGGGAATTTGTAAAACAGTTTTTTGAACATTTTCGGTCTCCCCTTTTATTAAAATCTTCTTAAATTTTGAGATTTAAAATGTTTTTTTTAAATACTTTTTCCCATTTCTGCGGATCTTTTCCGAAGTTTTTTAATATATGGAATAGTCAAAATATTTTTCGTTGAGTCTTGTTTAAATTAGAGTTTTTTGTCTTACCCTTGATTTTTGTCGACTTTTTCCCTTAACCAATCTCTCCCTGGCCTACTTCTTGAGATCCCCGTTATTTTTTTAATTCTCTTGTAGAGATTCCTTACTATTACAAGGTCCCGTCGGTAAATAAATCGTTGCCCCTTGCTTTTGTTCCGGGAGAGTGATTAATTCGGGGGTTAATATTGTTGCGCCACCGGTCCAAATCCACCTAGTAATTGAATCCCAGCGGTTCCAAGTAAACCGCATGCAGCGCCATCCAAGCGACTCACTGAGAGAGTCGAGAACTTTATTCCACAGTATTAACGTCGGCTCTGAACTTTTACAAACAATTTTTAGTTTAATTTTGTATTCTAATTGAAATGAAACATCTTGACGTGAAATTCTTAAAATCTTTTACTCATTACATAACAAATATTGTCCAGTGTGGGTAGGTTTCCTGTATACCGAGGTTTGTAAATGTTCATTATTTCGTTTGACTAAAACATCGAGAAAACGTAAAGAACTTCTTATCCATTGTGAATTTAATACAGGGTCGGAGACAATTTACATGTTTTAATAAACCCTCAAATTCTTCGTCATTACCTGTCCATACAATAAAACTTGAAAACGGTTGGAGATAACCACTAACCAAAACGTTGTGTATTAATTAACAAATAAAGACAATGGAAGTCCAAGATTTCAGTGTTATTGAAACCATAACATTGTCCAACATTTTCAAAGAAATGTTCCGTATTGTAGTGGCAGATTTATTAATTGAAAAATCCTCGTTAAAACCCCTTCGGTCCTGGCCCCGAGGTATAGAGACTGAGCATGCTTAGTACTATCCCCTCTGAACAAGCCGATCGCCTTAAACAAAAAAAAAAACACAAAAACCCCATTAAAAACTAAAATTTTCAGAATTTTAATAAAAATTATAGTTTTTAATTGTTTTTAAAAATTAAAAAGGGTGTTGTGTTGTGTGATTTTGTGTAGGATTTCACGAGACTCTCGAAATTCGAGATTTCTCGTCTCGTCTCGTCTCGATTTCGAGACAAGATCGAGACGAGACTTTTTTGGTTTTTTCGAGACGAGATCGAGAAAAACACTTCGAGATTTTTCGAGATCGAGAAATTATTTCGAGATTTCTCGATCTCGAAAAAATGTATGTGTTACAATAACTCACAGCTCTAAATAGGCCAGAAAATAGAAAATAAAAAACTATGCTAAAAAATAATTCTAATTTATTTTAAACGTGAGAACATAACAAACCAAAAAAAAAACAATGACAACAAAAACAGAAATTATTTCGATATTTTTCGATCTCGATATGTGCTGCAATAAGTCACAACTCTAAATACGCCAGAAAAAAAAAAATTAAAAACATCTAAAAATAGTTTTAATTTATTTTAAAAAAAGAACATAACAAACCAAAAAAAAAATAGCAAAGATAGCAAAGTAAATAAAAAAGGGCAAAGAAAAAAGTATTTTTTTATATTCTGAAAGAACGTAAACGTCTTAAACTGTTCCAAACTATTACAAATAATTTGCGTAATATCGATAATTATTTTTTTTAAAAAGAAATGTTTCGATTATAAAAAAAGAGTTTGTTGCTGGTATTGGTACATGTAATTCTTCTCTTCACAAACGAAGAAACAATTTTAAACTTTGACCTTTTGTACCTAGGTAAATTTTAAATGTATTGATAAAAGATTAAATTAAAACATCAAGGATTTGTTTAACTTTCATTTTTTGGAAAAATATTCTTTTTTTTTGTGCTGATACTTGGCGGTCTTTTTGTTATACGTGGCTTTTAGTAGTTTTAGTTCATAGCATATATGTATCGCCTCTCTACAAGGTGATTGGTGAGTAGAGGCGAAAAATAAAGGCCCAAATTAATTTTTTAATTTTAAATTAAAAACAAAGAATACTTTTTTTGCAAATTTTCCCTCGTTTTCAAGATATTTCACTATAAAGTTTTGCCAAAAAAATTTAATCACATTGTGGGTGTCGCTAATCTTAGTTGGCGCTTTCAAACTATTACGTCATATGAAATCAAGTTTGACTTTTGTCAAAAGTTAGACATTTGTCAATCTGTTATTGAAAAAATCACAAGAAAACGGAGTTCACTAACGAAAGAATACGGTAATATTGTTTATGTGTATGGGTATAACATAATAATTATTAAGCATGTGCACCAAAGTGTCTAACTTTTGACAACAGTCACACTTGATTTTATATGACGTAATAGTTTGAATGCGCCAACTAAGATTAGCGACACCCACAATGTGATTTAATTTTTTTGCCAAAACTTTATAGTGAAATATCTTGGAAACAAAGGAAAATATGCAAAAAAAGTATTCCTGGTTTTCAATTCAGAATTAAAAAAATAATTTGGGTCTTTATTTTTCGCCTCTACTTACCAATAACCCTGTATTTTAACGTATTTTTTGTAATAGATAAAAATTAATAACCTTTATTGCAGCCTTGGCCTTGTGTTGTACGTTATAACCCATACATAGAATTTCTTAATAACATTTAGTTTTTGTTTTCGAGACTCTCGAAATTTCGAGAGTCTTGAATCGAGATCGAGAAATTTTCTTCGAGAAAAACTTCGAGACGAGAGTTTGTTTATTTTCGTCTCGATGATCGAGACGAGACGAGAAAGTGCCTTCGAGACGAGATTTCTCGTCTCGATGAAACCCTAATTTTGTGTGAAGTTTTCCTAAAATTACTTACTTATAAGCAAAGGTAACTATGTATTATTTAAACTAAATGGTATTGATGCTAAACAATTATCTATAATTAATAATATATATATGCACCTTTTTTTGCGTTTGTGTAAATAAAAACAACGCAATAAATATGTCATTTCTGACAGGTGCTATTTTTTTGCAGGGAATATTTTGACAAATGCCATTTCCGACAGATATTAATATGAGACAATTCATACATACAATATATACACATAACCATAAATTAAAAAAAAGTATTGGGAAAGTCCC
Organism: Listronotus oregonensis; assembly: GCA_019359885.1. Taxonomy (NCBI): domain Eukaryota; kingdom Metazoa; phylum Arthropoda; class Insecta; order Coleoptera; family Curculionidae; genus Listronotus; species Listronotus oregonensis. The sequence continues at coordinate 73,226 of JAHBCN010002735.1, forward strand.
ATATTTCCACATTGTTGTAAATTATGTCAACACGCTCAATTATTTGAACGCCTCAATGCTTTTAGCGCTTTAAAAACTACACAAAACCCACAAATTCCACTTAATATAAAATTATATAACTCTATTTAGTTATCATATAGACTTCGAGCTATCGTAATTCCGAAAATCGTTAATTTTTTGCGTCTGGATATTTGTCAGACAAAACAAAGCGATTAGATTAGTGGAATCGACTTTGCTAAATAAAACATTACGGTAAAAGCAAATATGTACTTTGTAGACACAAAATTCAGGATGACAATGTCGGATTTGGTAATAAAACAGAAATAAAAAACGCAATATGTTGTTTATTGATAGTCTGGGTCTTTGTTTTTTTAGTTTTCGTTAATCCGCTTTATATCGCGTGGCCCAGATTTTTAATGACAAACTTTGGCAGTTGATAGAGCACCATTTTTATTGAAAATTTAACACCAGCATTGTTTACTCAATTAAAAGCCTGTATCAGAGACAACAACGAGACGAGTAACTGGTCCTTAAAATTTGTCCATTGCTTTTTATCTCTTTTTGATTACATAACTTCCTTTATGTATGTCTTTGTCACTCATCAGGAAAGCGATCGTAGATGGAGCAGTCATCGCTTTTTCCTGGCTGCCAAGTTGATTACAGATTCTCTATTTAAGCTTTGCGCAGATTTTTGGTCTTTTTTGACACACGCCAGATTAAGAGACAGAAGATACACCTGAATAAAAAATGTTAACCTGACAACGCTGCTTCAGGAAAGTGACGACGGTCGATCGATTTTGTGTTTGACATTTTTGTAAATGGCCGTTTTGTTTGAAATAATCTGTTTACGGTTTTTATGATTTATTGTGCGATTTTAATAATTTTCCACCCAATTTTTTTTTACTTTAACTTTGATTATTGACTTCTATTAGTGGTTAGTGTATATATTTGATTTGTGCTTTTTAACAGACAATTTAAGTCAACAGTAAAGGAGTTCTGTGAGAAGTGTGAATCTGCCAAGAATAATTCCTCAATTATGTTCTAGACTACTGATAGCCCTTGCTATTCACCCTATTTTTAACAGCCAATATGGGAGCTATAACGTGCCTTGTTTGTGGTGCTAAAGAGTATGAGGTCTCAAAGATGTACTCATTTTCTGGAAATCTAGAGAGGTCTGATAAATAAAAACTTTCTTACATATCTACATGAAAGGGCTTTTCGAAAACGGTGATCAGTTGAACCCGATTGATAAGATTACTAATCTTAACTTTTTGGAAAGTAAACCAATATTGGTTTACTACTGTTCGAAAAGTCTAAGATCAATCGGATTATTAACAGCTAATATAATCTTTTCTAACCTCGGTCTTGGTGGGTAAAGGCAATTATTTTGATCAGCTGTTTTGTATCAATTTAAACTAACCTTTTAAATGTTGAATTAAGAACGTTTTTATTGTTTATATTAAAACATAAAAAATATGAAATTGAAGATGTTTTATACATATATTACACTTGAAAATGCAAAATTCATTTACAGTTATAATATCTCTCTTCTCTTGATGCAGGAGGTTAATATTTATTCACAATGTTACCGTTATCAGCCAATAATAAAAGAGATTATTAAGATTCTTGTTTCCAAAAAGCCCTAAGAAAACTAGGTACATTTATTTTAGAATATTTTTTTTTTTTTAATTCTTATTTTTTTTTACTGGATACACAATTATCTAGGAAGGTAATTAATTATCCGTTTTGAGCAATATTATAAATTTTATTAATAGTATTGGTAATCATTACATATGCATTTGCATTTCTTCAAATTTTTTTAATTATTAATAAACATTTCTTGGTACTCATTAAATTTTCTTTTTTTCTAGATCTAGAATTTGGCAAGAAAAATTGGGATTGAAGTGTACCGGCGAATCTCTGAAAAACAGAAGAATATGTAGTGCATTTTGCCAGAGAGGCATATTTGGATTTAATATGCTATAAGCTCCGAAGAGATGCTGTTCCCATGTCCATTGAAGACACTCCATCTACATCGCAAACACATTTAAAATAAATTATTATACAGCAATTAGTTGATTCATGAGCGTATCCTTATGCTTTATCATAATATATGTGTGTTGGCCTAATTGTAAATATATACATTTTTATTGTTGTTTTTCTAATGTTTCGGTAATGTTAATTTGTAAATTAATTTAACTGTTAATAAAGAATACTATTATTTGTCATAATTTGAATTTAAGCCACTTTTTTTGTTTCATTTATGAAAAACTGGCTGTCTCAGAAATAATAATCAAAAGCAGCATTGGTGCACTCAAATAAATTATTTGTTGGTTTCAGTTAATCAGTTACAACATATAATGATTATCTTTATGTGTAAATTTGATGAATTATGACTACCTGTATTTTTTTCCTTATATTTAATTTCATTGTCTGTAAAAAAGTATTAAAAACCAAATAAATGTAGTAGTAGTTTTTCATTGAACCTCTGAGGATGTGGGCAAGATCGACCATTTTTCCCATCAAAATCGTGAAAATTGAAAGTCGCGGTTTAGGTATTATTATTATAATTATTTATATTAAGTTTAAGTATCTGTTTTTTACATTTACAATAAATAGATAAAAAATAAAATAGCAAGTATCAAGAAAAACTTTCAAATGACATGTTTATTGAATTAATCATTTAAGTGTTTTTAAATCTTATTTTGCAAAACTTGCTTGGGCAATTTTTACGTCACAATAATAAATATTAATTAAGTATTTTTAATACTTGAACAAGTAAACTTAAAAATACTTATTATCGGTAATTTATTTTGGCTCATCAGTTCTAAATAAATTTTCGAATTAAAAAGAAGGCACTTAAAATGAATAAAAAATAAATGTGCTAAGTTTGAAGGATTTTCTCAATACTATAATTTTGTTATCAATTTATTATAGAAATATACTTCAACTTAATATAAATGTAAAAAAGGCCTAAATCGAAACTTAAAATTTTCTCGATTTGGGAAAGGGGAAAAAATGGTTGATCTTTACCCACCTCCTTTTAATAAAACAAGGAAAAGAATAGAATTAGTAATTTGAATTTCGCGGGCAATGCCGAGGATCCGCCTCGGGCGCCATCTGCGTTCGCTTTCCTTGAAGACAGACAAAGAAAGCATAACAGCTGTCTCTCTCTCTCGGATAATTTATTTACATTTAGTTGCTCGTCTCGTTGTTTGTCTCTGCCTGTATTGTGTATCTTTACCATAGCAACTAAAAAAATTCCGAAAATTTTCCTTCTCCTTGGGGTAAGGTACATAAAATTAAACTGGAACGTTTTGACATTTAGAAATAAAATGATATTTATATTTAACTTCAGATTTGTTTTATTATAAGTTAATAGATAAACGTTCTTTATTAACAATTAACCACATATGTGCAGTGACGGCCATTAAATCTTGGGCAAAAAAATTGTCAAATTTTGACTTTTCTGCCAATTGTTGTGAATCGCTTTTATTCTTTCTTGTTTTACTTTTAATTACTATTAATAAAGCAACAGGTAAAAGAAAATATTTAGATTTTATAAAAACTAACAAGTTAATAAATTAATTAGCAATTTATTAAATTCAAACAAAATTAAATATCCTTTTAAACAAATTTAATATTTTATTGTGGCCCTGTTTTTTTTTAAGACAGAGTTTAGCCTTCCAGGCATCGAATGGACCCAAGACCGGGCGTAGTCCAGATTTCATCGTAACTTATTCCATGCCTCTAAAATGTTATCCTTTTACATTTTGCAGTCATAACTCATTTTCCCTATTTATTTTTTTAACTAATAAGCCCCAAACATTTTCCATAACATTTAAATCCGGACTACGTGCGGGCCACGGTAAATCCCTGATACGCTGCTCTTCCATCCATTCATCAACTTGCCGGGCCGTATGAACGGGACACTTATTTTGCTGAAAGATAAAATTTCTGTCCGGAAATCCCCCCACCCCCAAAAGGAAACATGCTATTCTGTAGTAGATTTATATATCCCCCCATTTGAACCTTCCTTCAAAAAAATAACATACACCAAGACCTTGTCCCAAAACCCCCCCAAACATTTACCGAAAATCCCCCACTACTTCTGTCCTTTTGGGTATATTTTTCTCAAATCGTGTTTCCTGAGGCCTGTATACATTAAGCCCCCCATTGTAGCAAAAAAAAATTTTATCGGTGAATAATCTATATTTTCCCAAAAATTGGAGGTTTCAAGTAAAATTGTAGAGCAAATCCAATGCGTTGTTTTTTATTTGCATTTGTTAAAAACGGTTTTAAGGCTGCCGAATGGCAGCGCAATTCGAATATTTGCCTTATTCTTCGCCGTGCCGTTCTAACCGATGCACACAGGCAAAAAGGGGGGGAAAAAAAACCGGCCATAAATAGTAGTAGTGCTGATATGAATCACAAACATGTTTAATCGTAAAAAAATTTTTAAAAACCCCAAAATAACACGTTCATTTAAACTTTTTTTAAAACCCCCCCCCCCCCTTGGGTTCTTTTTATTGCATTACATAAGCGCTGTGTAAGTACCTATTTCCTTAAAAAATAAAACTCTATGAAAAATTTTACTATTATTATTAGACTGTTATTTTTTTAAAAAATTTTTAAAACAGTAAAGAGTTTAAAATTCTTAATAAGAGCGTTTATTTCGGCTCGAATTGAAGTTGGATTGAGGCACTTAACAGAGAGGGGGGTAAATTTTTTTCAGAATTGTAGGATTGAGATAGTTAATCCTTTTTTTTTCCAAAAAGTTTTTTTGCCTTTGTCACTGAAAAAGGTGCCTCAATCCGACTTCAATCTGCGCTGAAATAAACGCTTTTTGAAAAAAAATTTTTTTGAAATAAAATCCAAAATGACAATTTTTTTGATATACCTGGGGTTAATAAAATTGCTTATTATAAATTAAATAAAGTTGTGATTTTTTTTTTTTTGTTCTATTTAATTTTATAACTAACTTTTGTGTGAAAAAAAAAAGGGGGCAATTTAAAATTCTTCTTTTTGTTTTTTTCCCCTCAAATCAAAAAATCCGGGGGAAGGCCTCCCTCTACTCAAAAAAAGCTGTATCCTGCATTTCGGCTGGTTGAGCTTCATTCATTGACGAAGAAAACTCCAACTCAATATTTAACCCCAAACTCGTTTTTTTTTTTCAAATGCAGTTTTATTTCTTGATGCTGTTGACCATTTTGTGTCATTTTTTCTCGATGAATTTATATAAGACTTTTGAAGACTTTTTGACAAGCGTTCAACTCGCATGGTAGAGGTCATTTTTTTTGCCAAATAACGACACTGCTCCATTCTTTCCTTGGACTGACAAATTCTTAACCAATTGACAAGTTGGCTTCTTTTAAACAAAGCAGATTTTGTTGCAGCCCCCAAAAAAAAAAGTTGTAATTTTGTTAATTATTTTATTACTAGAAAAACCTATGTTCATCGGGGATAATGTGGGGTTCTAATGGTAAAAAATTTTTTTTAAAAAAATCCCTAGTTTCGGAGCCCATTCAATTCAAACAAACAATCAAATCTTTCCTCTTTATAATATTTGTACAGATTATACTTTTTCAATCAATGGTACTTCAAATAACATTAGAAAAATCTTCCAAAATTGAGACCCCCGCTTGAAGAATTGAAAATTTAAAAATTCCCCCAAAAAATACATTATCAATAAATTTTTTTTGGGTTATAATTTATATTTTGAAACTACATGAATGATTGTTAAAACTGTTTCTTTAATTCTTAGGTTTTTAAAAAAATTAAAACAATATATTTTAATAAGATTTCGCCATTTAAAATTGGTCGCCATTTGAATTTTAAACCCCCCTTTGGGAATTTTTTTATTTTTTCTATTTAATTTTCTATAAAATAATGTTTTATTTTATAAAAATTGATTTATTCTTTAAGTTAGAGAAAATTATTTGTTGCGTTTGGGACCTACATTTTTTCCCCCTTTGGACCCAGACCATAAATCTTTAAAAATATTTTCTCGTCAAGATCCCAAAAAATTTTTGCAGCAACTTAAGATGGGGGTCTTACAAAGGACTTTTTAAAAAATAATTTAAAGCTAATTTAAATGCGGGGGGAAAATTTTTGGGGAAAACATCTTTTACTTTAGCAAAAAAAAAAAAAAAAAATTTTTAAAAAAAAAAAAAAATTGTTAACTTTTCAGAACACCAGTATAAATAAACGTAAAAAAAATTTTAAATAAATATTATTTTTTTAAAAATTTTACTTACCACCAGCAAAAACCCCCCGTTACTTTACAAAATTTTCACCCCCACTTTACCGAAAAACTGAATATAAATTTTTTTAAATTTTTACAGGCGCTTTTGAATCACAATGAAATAGTCTCCACGAACACAGCTTTCAACCCCCCAAAAAATTTTTTCAAGTGACAAGACTAAAAATAAAAAAGGGGGGTTGTTTTTACACCCAGGTAACTAGAAAAAAGAAATTATACTCCCCCAAAAGGCCTTAATTGCGAAGTTGGTATTTCCGATTTATGGCCGGGTTTTCCCCAATTTCGCTTGTGTGCGATGCTGGGAAGTTGCTTTCCGTTTTTGCTGTAACTACATATTCAATGGGTTGGTTTGTCAATACATTAACTAAATTATTGTCCTGTTCTTGATTCGATAGTTTGGGGCACTTCCAGCTCTTGTCTCAAAGAAGTGTTTGAAGTTGTTTCCTGCAATTTTTTTTAACAAAATGAATAATACTCTTTGGGATGTTAAGCTCTTCCGCCACACCCTTTTTGGCCAACCTCTCTGCTCAATATATTAATACTTTTGGATCCAAAGTTAAGTGTGGCATTTAAAAAAATATTTTTAGACTCTGACAACGGATACCTGTGTCTTTATTAGGTTTTTCCACCTGGTATTTATATTCAGTAGAAGGTGGCATAAGCTTTTTACAAAAGGTAAAATTGCACAAGATTTAATTGCCGTTACTGTACTTGAAAATTTCAAGTTTACTAAAACACATTTTATTACTACGTTAGTTGTTATATTTTAACACAAATAAGCAGAGAGTAAAATTCCAAAAATTCTTCCATTTTCTATTTTTCTGGGTAATTTAAAGCCTAATCAAAAACATCCATATTTACAACTTTAAAAAAGATGATTTTTTTATACAAACTTTCATCCCCATTTTAATCCCCACCCCAAAGGTATGTAATTCAAAATTTTTTATAACAGATCATTTTTAATTGTAATCAATAGCCTATATAACAATTTTTATACTTCTAAATCCAGAAATGACGAAGTTCAGAAGCCTAATTACCAACTTCCATATTAAAACTTTAAAATGTAACGATTTTTTGATACAAACTTTCATCCCCATTTTAAACTCCCAAGGGATGCAATTTCAAAAATGTTATTAAACAGATAATATTTAATCGTAATTATTAACTTACCTAAGAATTTTCAGACTTCTGAATCCTGAAATAACGAAGTTCCACACAAACTTTTATCCCCCCCTCCCACTATACCCTTTTAGGGGAAAGGAAGTTTCCTAAAATCCTTTCTTAGCTAAAGTCTCCTATTTTTTGGGTAATCATAAGTCTAATTACCAACTTCCATATTTACAACTTTAAAAATGACAATTTTTCTATACATATATAACTTTCATCCCAATTTTAACCTCCCCAATATATGTAATTTAAAAAATATTGAAACAGATTATTTTTAATCATAATCTAAAGCCAAAATACCAATTCTTATACAAACTTTCACCCGCCATTTTTCCCTTTAGATGCTAAGTTTTTCTAGCCTATGTTTATTAGAGATATTGTAGGATTCTACTGGTAAAAGAATTTTACAAATCGGTCCAGTAGTTTCGGAGCCTATTCAATGCAAAAAAACAAAAAACCAAATCTTTCTTCTTTATAATACTAGTATAAATACACAAAAGACATTCACATTTACAAATTGTCTATGTTTTTTTAGTTTTGATTATGCTTATAAGTAGAAATCAATGTTAAAAGTATTTTAAATAATGGTTAAATATGGTGTAAAATTTTCTTATCGAATTTCACGCGAGGTTAAATTAAATCACATCAAAAACATTTATGTCAAATGAGGGCCAAGTTCATTCCCAAAAATATCGGCCTCTTAATGTACAGGGTGTCCAGTTTTCGTGTGTTTTCATATACCAGCTCCCTTACTATAAAAGATAGAAAGATGGGGTTTGCGGCTTACTGTCCTATTTTTTTATGAAACTTTCATTGCCGCAAACGAAATTTTCATAGCCCCCTTAGTTTCTGACATACAGGGCGATTTTAAAAATTTGTCATTTTTGACCGTCCCCTGTATCTCGATTATTTGGTAACTTTTCAATAAAGTGAAAATGGATTGTTATAGAGTTTTTTACGTAGAATTTAGTGGCGTAGGTAGTTTTTTCTAAAAGTTTTGTTTTTGAGTTACGACCCAAACTTATGTTTTTTTAAATGGGACACCCTATATATTATTTTTTTATCTTATTCCCCCTTTCACAGGCTTTTCAAAAAAGGAAAATTTTAACATTTTTTGTAAAATTTATCATTTTTCGTATAGAAGGCTATGCCCGCAAATCAAAACAAAATTAACAACGTCATTTTTATTATAACAACTCTATATTAATACATAATAACTAAGCAACATTAAAAGAAAATAACATATTAATTTATTTTTATTTATTTAAATTACAAAAATTGCTCGAATTGGGCTCCGTTGTGTTCCAAACACTTTCGACATACTTTTTCAATTTTCGCAATCCATTTAATAAAGTAATTGGCCTACCCTGCAAAAGCCTAAACGCTTGATGTGTAGCTTCTCGAAGTTGATCAATATTGTGGTATTGTCTCATATATATCTGATTTGTCATATACCCCCATAAAAAAATCCAACACAGAAAGATCTGGGATCTTGGGGGCCACCTGACAGGTCCATTCGTACCAATCCATTTATCTGGAAATGTTGTTTCTAAATATTCTCTCACTATTTGAGCATTGTGACTCGGAGCGCCATCTTGCTGGTAATAAATATTATTTAAATCGGCCAAAGGAACATCCTCTAATATTTCCATTAGTGCATCTCGCATTATTTCTAGGTGTCTATTTCCGGTTAGCGTTCCTTCATAGATAAAATACTTAATTTTAGTGCCAAAAATGAAGCATGACACGCTAAATCCAAACCGACCTTGACGTTCTGAGGAAATATTACATATTGGTTCGTTTGGGACCAGTACCTTGAGTTGTTTCGGTTTAGAATACCAGAACTGGTAAAATAAGTCTCGTCTGACCACACCACCTTCTTTCAAAATTTGCATTTTCCTGCAACATTTGTAGGTACCAATTGCAAAAACTACCCTACGTTCTGCATCACCGGGATGCAAATGCTGGACGAGATGGTATTTGTATGGTCTAAACTTATGTTTTTTAGTATTAACTGAGTTTTTGATTTTTTAACCCCAACCTTATCATATATTTTTCTGCATGATATGGATGTTGTACCGCGACAGAAGCCAAAACATTTATTTCATTTTCTTCCTTGTTTTCCTTGTTGTAAAAATTAGGCCTTAGTTTTTTTTAATAAGTTTCTTTTTGCCGGTGTTCTTCAACCCAAAAAAGTATAAAAAAGCTTTTGATTCTTTTTTTTTAAAAAATTTTAATTTTCTTTTTTTTAAATCAAAGGTTTTTGTTTGTCTTTTTCTGGAATACTTCACCGGCGTTGGCGGTTCTTTCATTAGCTTGGATAAAACAAACATACATATCGTGTTTTTCATAATTCTCATATCTATTATTTTGTGCCATGTGGAACAATTTTTCACAAAAATAATAAAGTAAACTCCCACATAACAAAAACCCAAATCAAACAAATAACAGTAATATTTGACAACAATAACAATCCATAATGGCGCATTTACAGAATTTTGTTTTTGTCATGGCTATCCGTGATTGACCATCGGAAAATGATAAATTTTACAAAAAATGTTAAAATTTTCCTTTTTTAAAAGAAGTAAATATGGACTATTATATATTTTTAAAAGGCCTGTGAAAGGGGGAATAAGATAAAAAAATAATATATAAAAAAACATAAGTTTGGGTCGTAACTCAAAAACAAAACTTTTTAGAAAAAAACTACCTACGCCACTGAATTCTACGTAAAAAACTCTATAACAATCCATTTTCACTTTATTGAAAAGTTACCAAATAATCGAGATACAGGGGACCGTCAAAAAGGACAAATTTTCAAAATCGCCCTGTATGTCAGAAACTAAGGGGCTATGTAAATTTCGTTTGCGGCAATGAAAGTTTCATAAAAAAATAGGACAGTAAGCCGCAAACCCCATCTTTTATAGTAAGGGAGCTGGTATATGAAAACACACGAAAACTGGACACCCTGTACAGTAACGCCCATTAAATCTTGGGCCTTTCTTTTTCCCTTTCGTAAAATAGGCTTAAGCCACCTTCTACTGAATATAAATATCTGCTGAAAAACCTAATAAAGAAACAGGTGTCCGTTGTCAGTGTCTAAAAATATTTTTTTAAATGCCAAACTTAACTTTAGATTAAAAAGTATTAATTATTCATTATATTTAGCAGAGAAGTTTGCCAGAAAGGGATGTGGCGGAAGAGCTTAACATCCCAAGGAGTACTATTCATTTTGTTAAAACAAAAAATGGCAGGAAACACAGTCCTTACAGAAAAGAGCTAAAAGTGGTCGCCCCAAACTATCGAATCAAGAACAAAACAATAATTTACAGCAAAAACGGAAAGCAATTTCCCAGCATCGTGCATCGGTTAGAACGGCACGGCACGGCGTAGAATAAAGCCGGAGCTGCATCTGATTCCCATCGATCATCCGAAAGTATTTTGATTCGGGCAGAACATTGTGGCGCCACATGTTCTGACCAATCAAAATACTTTCGGATGATCGGATCGTCGGAAATCGGATGCATGAGACTCCGGCTTAAGACAAGCCACCCGCCAGCCTTAAAACCGTTTTTAACAAATGCAAATAAAGAACAACGCATTGAATTCGCTTTACAATTTTACTTGGAAACTCCGATTTTTTGGGAAAATATAATATTTACCGATAAAAAAAGTATTTCAGTCGAGGCACAATGGGATACTTAAGGTATACAGGCCTCAAGGAATACGATTTGATGAAAAATATACCCAAAAGGACAGAGAAGTAGTGGGCGATTTTCGGTAAATGTTCGGGGGTGGCTGAGTGCACAAGAACTTGGTGAATGTTATTTTATCGAAGGAAGTTCAATGCGGAGGTATATATAGGTCTACTTCAGGATATCATGCTTCCTTCTGTACTGGATCGATTTCCAGACAGAAATTTTATTTTTCAGCAGGATAAGTGTCCCGTTGATACGGCCCGGCAAGTCGATGAATGGATGGTGGAGCAGCGTATCAGGGTTTTACCGTGGCTCGCACGTAGTCCGGATTTAAATGTTATGGAAAATATTTGGGGCTTATTAGTTAAAAAAATAAATAGATTACAATCTTAGAGGCGTGGAATGAGTTAGAGGAAATCGGGACTACACCCGGGCTTTGGTCCATTCGATGCCTGGAAGCCTAAACTCTGTCTTAGGAAAAAAAGGAGCCCCAATAAAATATTAAATTTGTTTATTTAAGTTTGAATTTATTAAATTGTTAATTAATTTATTAATTTGTTAGTTTTTATAAAATATAAATATTTTGTTTTACCTTTTGCTTTATTTATAGTAATTAAAAGTAAAACAAGGTAAAAAAGAGCGATTTACAAAAATTGGTAGAAAAGTCAAAATTTGTCAAATTTTTTGCCCAAGATTTAATGGCCGTCACTGTACTGTAAACGTATATTGAAACAAGTTCATTTTATGACCTGACAAAGTTTTAACTGATCTGTCTATGTAGGTCCTTTATATTAATATAGACAGATGAGTAAAAATATTTTCAAGTTAAAGAAATACTAATTCTTAATATAGATCTTAATATATTAAGAGGCCTAGATTTTTCGATATGAACTTGGCCTTTATTTTACATAAGCGTTTTTGGTGTAATTTTTTTTTCTGAGTTCAATGAATGGAATATAATCCTGCGTGCATTTTAAATTCTAATACAATTATGACTGCAGAAAATCGGATCCAATCATATTGCAAACTTCTAAAATACCTCCTAAATATTATATAAATATTATAAGGTTAATTTAAATTTAAAAAACTCTTGGTCAATCTGCCTACGTGCTTTTACAGGTGTACTTTGTTTCCAAATTTCCAAAAATATTCGATGTTTTTTTATTCACTTAAAAAGGATCACTCAACATGATAATTACAAGAGATAATAACAGAACGCACACACCATAAAATATGCATAAAAAGGGGTAACTGACACGTTAATGTATTTGCCGAAATTTATTTTTCGTCTCACGGGCCGGTGCTAAAACGTTCCGAATTATCTTTGCCATATACAAACACTTACAGGTAATGCCCCCAGTGAAATTTTTAACCCTAAAGGTCAGAAGAAAGTCAAAACAACACTTTTGGAGTATTATGTTTTTAAATATCGTAACTTAATTGAAAACCAAAACAAAAGGTATTTATAAATATATGGTCCAGGAAATGAAGCTCAAAAAATGACAAAACCTCGCAATTTCTATATCATGCCGATGGGCGCTGTTTATTTTTTAAGGGTGAGAACTACCCCTTATTGTCAAAACTTATAAAAATAACATTTTAAACCTTAAGATGGTTAAAATTATTAATTAAAAATGTTACTGCCTAAAATATTACCATGTTCATTATTTTGCAAATTTTCAATCCCTAAAAACCATCACAACATTGGGAATTTTTTGA